>OZ025257.1:14232424-14437672 GCA_964019135.1 Arenicola marina
GCTCCGGTCGGCAGTGCTTGCCACTCCCCCCTCCCCCCCCCCCCCCCCCCCCCCCCCCCCCCCACCACCACCATGGAAAAATTCATATAAATAATAGAAAGAAACAATGCAAGAGAAATTGAACGAAAATATTATGTTTATTACATATAAATTTCAGTTTCGCATGATAAGCTTTGGGCCAGTACCAAATTTTGGGGCAGCCAAAAGTGTGTGTCTCGTAACTTTTGCTTTCTGGCTGCATGATTTGTAAAGAAAGATTTTTTGATGGTGTTCACAGATTTGTGTTCATCCTTTGCAATTGGAACCTGGAAAGCAAATAAGGTCATATATCAAAACTACAAATAATTAAGTGGTAGTGGATTCTGTAACAATTCAAGGAGTATTTAATGAATGAATTAACACAGTTTTCACAATATCATCTTACACACTTTTATCATTGCTTCCATGTGAGGATTTTTGAACCCAGTTTTACACTTTCTCACATCATATCAAAAGAATTTTACTCAAGCTATATACTGAACTAAAATGTCCATATATCTTAATTTAAACATGATGAGACCGCTTTAAAAAACACACATCCATCCAGAGAATAAAGTGATGCATATGGTTATTTTGTGTTTGGTTTGAGGATTTAAATTGATGCATGAATTAATCTATAAGAGAGAAAAACAAATTGTAGCCTTCAAATAACTGGCACCATCAAAATAGTTTTAGGGCAAAAATAAGGTTCTGCAGAGATAATGCCTAGTCAAAATCACTAAGGGCAATATTTAACAAGTTACTTTTGATGTATTTAACAGTTGAGGCTTTAGGAAAGTGACCGAACAGCAGATAACTTACATAACAATTTTGAACAAACAAAATCTGCCCCCCCCCCACTCTTGTATTTTTAGTTCATTAGCATAAGATACAGTTTGAAATAAAAATCTGACAATCAACAAATGGCATAAATAACATTGCTTATAAGCAATATAATGTAATGTAAATATTGCAACAGCATAGGGTATCAGTTAAATATTGGGCACTGAACAAATCCATCAAATTGAGTGAAGGTCATTTAGAAAGAGACTCAATAGAAGCATTTTTTAAATAAAGCTTTCTTAAATAAATATGAATAAAGTGTATTTATCTTGTTTATCATGTTGATGAAAGTTAAAAAATCCACAATCGTCAATTCCCAGATTATATTTAAATGAAATTTGCATGGGCTTTGTATTTTGTGATCAATGATTTTAATTAATCGTGAAATGAGAATCTTAATATTAAATAGATCTAACCGTGAATTGAGATATCACCAATTTTTGTCATATATGTATCCGCCCCTTCCATTGTATATGGGGAATTTTCAATTTAACACATTGTGACCTGGGAAAAAAGACATTGATTTTATATGATTTGGGAACACGACCCCCCCCCCCCCACCCCCCAATGAAAACAAGTGTCAATACTGTCAAGACAAACTTAGCTTAATTGTGTATGGGGGACTGATGTCTATCTGCACTCCATGATCTGATGGTATGTACATGATACTGCAATATCCCACCAACCTGTTCTGTTTTGTACTGATTGCCCTATCCCACAGCATGCTTTGCCCATCCCCCCCCCCTCCCCTCTACCCCTCCCCTGTACTTTAGCTGTCTATACAAAAATTGGTCACTACGGCACTAGACTTACCAGTGTGTCAGTTAAAATATATTCCTGGTTGCCGCTGGACTTTGTCACCAGATCATACAAATGAGCACAATGTCAGACTGTAATATCTGTATCGCTGGTCCTTGTTAGCTAGGTTTAGCGGCCATGTGAACCTGTTCTTTGAAGGTTCGTCACAGCGAAATGGTAGGAATAACTCCAGGCTTCATCTCCATTCTCAGTCTGAGTGTTAATCCAAAAGCCTGCATATTCTCGTATGCGTTGCACACAAAGTCAAGTCAGTCCCAAAAATGGGCCGCGAACAGAGCTGACAGCTAGGCCTAGGTGACACTGTATTCTGTAACAGTGTAACACTTTCACTTTGATAGCTCAAATCCATCGTATTCGTGACTGCTGGTTTGTTTCCGCACTTGGAAATATGTACAAACTGATTGCTGCAGATGGATAGTTCCCATAAGATCCAACAAGACACTGTGTTGGTATATTTTACACAACAAAAAGAAGCCAAAACAATCTGATTTCAAAAAAGCAGCATGCGAGCGGAGCAGAGCACGTGCGTTTGTGTTCCCCAATGACGCCATTTGTTGTGAGACGATACGATCCGCACGCAGGCTGAAAATGACTGGCAAAATTTTGCGCGGGAGACATGAAATCGGCTCAGAGTATACTTTCACAGCGTCTTTCGAAAATATCATCCCTCGATAAGATGCAAACATACTCCAGAGATTATTATAAAATAAAGTTGTTTTGGCGTGGCACAAACAGTTTAAATCAGTGAGCAAAATTACGTTAGAATAACGTTAAAGTTCAGCTTCTGGGTCCAAAGAGTCAAAGGTTGGCATGATATCTCGGTAGTGTCCTTCATCCTGATTGGTTGATAGGAGGCCGAGGGGAGTTACATGTCTGCGCCCTAAGAAAATAAAAGGCCGTTTAGCCCTTAAACAAATTTGATCTCTTCGAATTTGTAACTATATATTTTTTTCTTCTTGAAAACGTATCTTTAGACTATATTTTCTAATTGGCACTGTCCTTACGGCCGGAATGGGCTCCTCCTTTAACTGAGTGATGAGCAAACACCAATATTTGGCACTAGACATTATTTTCGAGACCCGTCCTGTGTTCAACATTGACTGTATATCACTAATCACAACATGCATTAATGCGCGAAATGTCAGTCAATACGTTTTCTTCATATCGGGTGTCTAGGGAGTCCGGACCACTCCCCCCCCCCCCCCCCCCTTTTATTTTTCTGAGGAAGGCCGTTCTTTAATGACAAATGTAGGATATCTGAGGCGTGGACACCACACTATGTATAAATTTTGTTTCGGATGACTGTTGTGAACTCTTGTAGAAATAAAGTTCATGGGCAGTCTCTTCTCATTGCAGTGAGTCAATTTGCCAGTGACGAATACGAGGCAGCGAAAGGTAGGCAAGCAATTGATTGTTTCGCAAATTGAAGTGCGAGAATATAACAAAACTATTTTGTTGGTATTAAATTTGGGTTAGCCATAACGGGTAGAAAGAAAGCGATGAGAACTGACAATCCTTGCCTGTTATTTTAATGCGGACAGGCGGAAGGGTGTAAACTTGTTGGCGGCGAGTGGTGGTGGCGGGGAGAGCGGCGGGTGTGGTGGGGGGCGGGGTCTGAAGTAGACTGGTCTGTCCAGACACCTGCAAATCGACCCGATACAGGGCCGACCAGACTCGGAATGCGAAATCAATTTACGTGCAGTTTACGCTAACGGTGCCTGGGTTTAGCACTCGCCATAGAAATAGGGTACACAGGGTCTAGAATTAAAACTATGGTGAAAACGCCAAAAACAGTCCCGGTGGCGATCGAGGAAGGCGCTGGCTGCATGGTGAAGTGCCCCAGCAAATACATAACGTTTTTATAACGTTTTCCAAAACGGTTATGACGTAATAAGTACCATTTAAAAATGTTAAAATGTCTCGTGTTGTGGGGAGCCTCCATGGCAGAGTGCAGATCAATCAATAGGTAGCCCGTTTGAACCGTCTGTCGTGGTGATCAAATCTAGAGTATATTTTATCCAAATCATTCTTGCCCCGGCGGTTCCTGGGCCTACGTTAGCCCTCATGCCAGTTCGAAACCCGGTCTGGGCTATCGAATCTGAGGCCCTAATTGTCATCCAAATAGTTCATTCCCCGAGGATGTCCTTTGTGTGCTCAGAACGGGCCTAACACAACAATCGTTTTATTTCATTTAATAAATAATTTTCCATGTTGTAATTACTAGAGCAACTGCGGGTGGTCACTGGCACTAACTGGCTAGGCAGGGTGGGCACCATCGCCACCAACTGCGAGTAGAGGATTTTGCTAGATAACGGTGAGTAGAGGATTTTGCTGGATAACGGTTAGTAAGGAATCCCGCGGGATAACGGTGAGTAAGGAATCTTGCTGTATACCGGTGAGTAGAAGATCTTGCTAGATAACGGTGAGTAGAGGATTTTGCTGGATAACGGTAAGGAATCTTGCTGGATAACGGTGAGTAAGAAATCTTGCTAGATAACGGTGAGTAGAGGATGACGCTGGATAACGGTGAGTAGAGGATGATGCTTTTTAACGGTGAGTACAGAATCTTGCTGGATAACGGGGAGTAGAGGATCTTGCTGGATAGCGGTGAGTAGAGGATGACGCTGGATAACGGTGAGTAGAGGATGATGCTTTTTAACGGTGAGTACAGAATCTTGCTGGATAACGGGGAGTAAAGGATCTTGCTGGATAGCGGTGAGTAGAGGATGATACTGGATAACGGTGAGTAGAGGATTGTGCTGGTTAACGGTGAGTACAGAATCTTGCTGGATAACGGTGAGTAGAGGATCTTGCTGGATAAGGGTGAGTAGGGGATTTTGCTGGATAACGGTAAGTAGAGGATCTTGTTGGACGACGGTGAGTAGAGGATGATGCTGGATAACGGTGAGTAGAGGATCTTGCTGGATAACGGTGAGTAGAGGATCTTGCTGGATAACGGTGAGTACAGAATCTTGCTGGATAACGGTGAGTAGAGGATCTTGCTGGATAACGGTGAGTAGGGGATTTTACTGGATAACGGTGGGAAAGGAATCTTGCTGGATAACGGTGAGTAAGGAATCTTGCTGGATAACGGTGAGTAGAGGATGACGCTGGATAACGGTGAGTAGAGGATGATGCTGGTTAACGGTGAGTACAGAATCTTGCTGGATAAGGGTGAGTAGGGGATTTTGCTGGATAACGGTAAGTAGAGAATGATGATGGTTAACGGTGAGTACAGAATTTTTTTTTTTCATGATTTTATTCGTAAATATCAGATGAAGTGTATGTGCAAGTATACATACAGGGTTTCTTGATGAACATAGCGAAATATTCCATTGCATTAAATTAATGCAACCCCATCTTTTTTCATACTTGTCTAGTTGCTGCTTGGCTAAAAGAATGTGTTTTTCCAACATAATATGGTACATTAAGACGACCTTAAAAATGTGAAAGCTGACAGGTGCCGCCTTACACTTCTGTTTATGAATAAAGTTTCTTGCAACAAGTAAACAGTTATTGAGGGCGTAATCTGCCGCGATATCTCCCAATAATAGTTGCAATTCATGTAGATGAACGTCTTCAGCGACATTACATTTCCACCAAGATAAAAAGTCGTCCCAGAATGTTCTTACAATATGGCATGATATAAACCTGTGGATGATCGTATCAATTCCATCGCAGTAATCGCAAATGTCGTTTTCAACCAGTCCCATTTTAAACAACCTACTTTTAAATGGTACGGATCGATATAGAACAGAAAATTGGAAGGATTGCAATTTTGTTTCCAGACAGTTGCTGAAAGGTAACAGACAATATTGGGACCATTCATCTTCTGAAATGCCGAACTCTTCTATCCACTTGACGCGCTGTACAATAGATGCTGGCCTTGGAAGAAATTTCCAATACATTTGTCTACAAGTGTAATATCTCGCGTTCTTAACTGTGTGAGCGCGTTCAGTATGGACGTCTTTAATCTTTAATTTCCAGCTATGTGGAATGGCTGAACGTAGCGAATAATATTCTAAGAAATTAAAACACACACCATATTTATCTTTCAACTCTTGCTCCGAAAGTAAAAGATTATCTTCCCCTATTAAATCTTTCACCGTCTTAACGCCCTTAATATACCAGTTTTCGTAAAAGATCGTCTTGTTTTCAATTGTGATAAAGGGATTAAACCAGAGAGATTCGGATAGTGCATCAATTGCGGAAACTGGTTCATGCTTTGACATTAGCTCTGCCCAGAAAATAACAAGATCTTTATAAAATAGCGGAACGTGAGTACAGAATCTTGCTGGATAACGGTGAGTAGAGGATGGTGCTGGATAACGGTGAGTGCAGGATCTTGGTGGATAACGGTGAGTAAGGAATCTTGCTGGATGACGGTGAGTAGAGGATCTTGGTGGATGACGGTGGATCGTTGATCTTGGTGGGTGATAGACTAGGAAAATCAAACTTTGGTCTAACCATTAATTAAATTAATCATGTCCTAGACATGTACGTGAGACCACATCTACACAGAACAGGACAGCAATTTCACTGATTTATGTCGTGTTACTGTTTAATATGCAAGCGTACATGCCGGTTCAATTGCCTCGATATGTCTTGTTAATTAAATCTACCGCGCAGATTCGCAAGACTAAATATGGCGGCTATCGCTGCGGCGGTAAGACGCTGGGTCGGTTCAACCGGAAGCGACCCCCGCCCCGCATCATTCTGTCCGACATGTGCGTGCGTCAGGCTCGAGTTCAACACCGGATGTTGTGGTTTATCAGTCCCCGGCCAAGTCGGGAGGCGCGTGTTCACTGGATTCAGGGCATCTTACAAGTTTGTCTATGGTAATTATTAGTATTTTTTTTCATTGGTTTTTTTAATTCTATTTCTTCATTGGTTTTTTTAATTCCATTTTTTCATTCATTTTTTTATTCTTTTTTTTATTCATTTATTTGTTCATTTTTTGTATTCATTATTTTTAGTATGTTTTTTTTGCGCATGTTAATTAAACATTTGATTATGGTTATTTATGGGTTAAATTTCCTAGTTAATTTATCTTGTGTGGAACCGTAGCTTCATTAAGGGCACATTTTCACCTTATCCTTCATAATACAGATGCTCCTTTGATCAACACGTTATGTCGATGTCGTTAATTCCGGGAATATAAACCTTGTCTAAGAGTGTCTTTCTTTTTATCAACTTTTTTTTTAAACAGGTATATACGGATTGCGCATACACATATCCACGGCCATCTCAAAAACCTATCCTCTTTGGCAAGTTAGTAGAGGAGAAGAACTATATTGACAGATTCAATCAATTACTTTAACCTTTCGTAATATGGGAATTATGTAATCTTACATAATTTCCTTAATAAGTTGGCTTCCCGGCTGGGTCTCTACATTTCCTGTCATTGTGTGTTCATGACAGGCGTCGAGATTTGCTAAAAGGTACTCGATCAAGACCTCCGAATAAAATGATCCGCCAATTTCAACTCGAACTCACACTATATATATATGCACACGGTTTGCGCCGTGCGAGAAACTTGTAATGCCCCGCATCGGAGTAAAACATATGGACGTAACTTGAACCGTTCACTGCCGAAAAAAAAGGGAGGGGGGGGGGGGGCTCGGGGGAGAATTATGACGTGTGCCGCAGCTAGCACGCGCCTTGGCGTATTGACTGAAAGGAAGGCGTCACATGGTATCCCGAGAACACATGTTCGGCCTGCCATTAATACAAACATTGCCACGTGGTTCCTGCATGTAAAACATGGTCGACATTGCTTTTCACAGCTCTCTAGCTTCTCTGGCTTTCGTTGTAACTGTGTGCCGCTTTCACAGGGTTCTTTGCTTATACGATTGTGTATGCAACGTCGTATTAGAAAATAGAGAGAATTGAGTGCAGCTGATGGTTTTATCAATATACATAAATCTGTATATGTCTATATGAATGAAAGAAACGACCACGGGCAAGGGTAGCTCCAGGATTGCGTATTTTGGGAACAGAGCACGCCGATGCTTAAACCGACGATCTATCGGGGTCTGAAAGGTGTAAATATATGGCGATACGCGACACAGGCATATTGGACAAATCGACATTCGACATTAACCCCCAAATTCCGACACATTCCCGATTTCGAAAAAAATTATACTGAACTTAACCAAAAAGCGACACGAAACGTGGTGAAAAATCGACCTTCGACGCTGAGAATTTAAAACTATTGACACTGGACACTGGAACACCCCCTTCCAGATTCCTAACTATATGGAGTATGGTGCCTTATATAAACCGTTAAATAATACAATCCCCTATAAAATAATGTCTAAACGTGTGTTTTATTGCATATATACTTTTTGGCAGCTGTGTAACGGCGAGTGCTTCTCCAACCAACTAGACTGCCGTAAGCATACAAAAGTGTCTAATACTAGGCAGTTATACCCACAATATTCAAGGCACCTGTTGTAGCCCATAATAGTGCTTTTGGTGGGCGCCGACATTTAATTCTTCCTGGTCTGGTATCAACCAATCAGAAACAAGAACACTACGCGGGTCACTACATCACGAGAACATGTAGCGTTCATGGCCGAACATGTATCTGTAACATGGAGAGATTTCTACGTTAATACTGTGGAACGTGCATCGATCTCTGGCTTTGCAAGCGAACTCAAAATACAAAGAAAGCTTGTTGACTTCTCCCCCGCATCGTAGCCTACTATGCCTATCGCCTGGCTATAAATCCAACCATCACGATATGTGTGAATAATTGTTTAACAGGGTACTCACTACCAATTACAGCGACGATAAATATTTTGTACGTACGTATGCTGTCAATGTACAGTTATGAATGCGATATTATCTCTTGCTATTTATCACTCGATTGCATGCTATATGGTTTCGTTTCAGTCTGTGCCAAGTATGGCCAGTATAAATACCTCAACGAGATATGTGTCCAGCGAGAAGTGGCTTGCAATGGGGAGAACGACTGTGGGGATAACGAGGATTACTGCAAAGGTGCGTGGGATGAAGGCTACTTTTGGATCAGTTTATTGTCGTAAACTTTACGCTTTATATGTCTGCTATACGGAATATAGTATGAAGTGTGCCCCACAGTGGTCCACTTTGTTTGATTAATGAGTTCTGGCAGTAACTTAAGCTAATCCAAGCAAGCCTTTATAGCAGCCTCTAATTATGTATGCTGATGATATTTTGACTTTCTAGATATATATCCTAAAATTTACCGAGAAAATTAGCTGTACGGGTATCTATGCTCTCGCCAGCATCGTAAATTCAATGTATGCTAGTGGCTGATATGCTTGCCCTTATAGATATATTTCCTAAGCTTTACCGAGAAAAGGACCTGGGCATCTACGCCCTCGTCTACATCGTGATTTCTATCAGTGCCTTGGTCGGGATCGTCATATTCCTGGTATTCCTTCTGTACTCTCTGGATAGCAGGACTCGCCGACTATGCATTGGTAAGTCGGACAGATCTAGGATTGAGGGCTACAGTGGGTCGAGGGGTACGCAAACAGTAATGACCGATGGAGAGATGGAATCTCAAAATTTAAAGATAATATTTTTGATCGATCCATCAGCGAATAGATTAACCGAATATTGCAATTGACAACTTCGATTATGTATACAAAAGCACCGATGTTCACTGGCATCTTTAATGTTCAGCACAACCGAGGCTGAAATTTTCATGCCCTCTGCTATATTGAACCACAGCTTGTATAAGTTATGTTTTGGGTGTGTAACAACGGTAAGTTACGTTGCGCATTGTCCTTCGCTATCATACACGCCACTTCAAGCTTGGTCCAAGAGAAGCGTCTCGCCGCCGACATGGCAACGGAAGAGGGGAATTCAGATTCGGATGCCATGGATAGCAACGGCGACAGCGACCTTATAGAAAATGGTGACGACACAACCTTCAACCACTCCAGCATCAACAGCACAATCGATGGGGCCAGATGTGACCATGACGACGACAGTGTCGACAAATCTTCATTGGCACCATTGTTAAAAGACCGTGTTACATCAGCCTATGATGGATACTCAAGGAGAACACATAATGCGAGATAAAATGGGCATACAAATAGGCCTGCGACGTCATCGGGGAATCAGGTCAAGATACGTGACCTTGAATATGATGATTATGATGATGATGATGATGATGATGATTATGCAGAGGTGGCGACTACTGATAGCGATGTTGTGGACAACGGTTTCTGTGAATCTTTCTCAGCATCAGATCAACGCCTAAGTGTTTATGATAACCTCGAATGACCTAGCTTCGCAGATCAATTTTCTATTGTTAGCTGCTTTAAGTAAAGGCTCAGCCAGAAGTGTCATATCGCTGTTGTCGAAGAGTAATAAAATACCCAATAAGATAATCATACAGCTAGGTGGACTCAAGATACCAACGTAGGTCTTAGCAATACATGTTGAAGTATAAGGAATTATTGGTTTCGGTGTTTTCGTTGCTGGATGTTTAAATGGATAAAATGGAACTTCTACCCTACCTCTGCTATCTACTATCCATAGCTAAGCTATATACGGTTATATTAATACAATTAAAGTCGTTAAAGGAAGCCGCCAGCCTGGCCTCTAACGCTGCTTTACCGTTTCATATAATACCCAAGTGTCTATCCTCCAAATTACAGAATGTTCCGTCTTGTCTATAGCTCACAATAACATTTACACGTGACCGCCAGCCCCGATTTCGCCGCTTAACCAGGCGGCAGCTCTGTTTGGAGGTGTCCGCGATTGACCAATCGGGAGGTCATACTCTAAGTATATGCAAACCGGAAATGACGCCTACTGTGTGAGAAAAACAATGGCGCGTGATTATCGCTAACTTAAATAGTTGCGATTCTAACTATCATGTTTGCAAGAGATATATCGATATATTTGGATGCTATATTTCCATGAAACACTAAGATCATGGTCTAGTACGCGGCTTGAAACTACCGCCATTCATCCGTAAATCGCGGCCCTGATCTCTCATTTCACGCATTTGCCCTGTTCTCCACTGTGGAGACTTCCCTCTGCGAGATAACTTCCAGTTATAACTGTCACTTGCTCCGGCAAAATGGCGCGCTGCTCGACATTGATGGGGGCGGGTTGCCTTAATTTTTTTCTTCTTACCAGTCGGCCGAAACGAAGCGTTAACACTCGCCAATTTAATTTTAAGATGTAACTTTCGGTGCAGATTGCGATAACACTAGGTTGGACACCCGCTTTAAAAGGGTGCTTATTGACTGCTCCGCTGTGAAACCGCTGTAACGGCCAAGCGAAAATCATCATGGTAGATTATTTCATGGCCATGCAACTGCATAATAATTACATGCGTTTAATTGGTTTACCCTGATACTCGGAGGAACACAACACACCGACACGATATTAAGATCTTCAGCTGTTAAGCTGGCTTAGCTGGCATGCAATCGCACTCGAAAACATACCATAGGGACTCCTAACGTAGTTAGATGACTACGTCCGTCTTGTACATGATGAAAAGAAATATGTAATTAAACGCAAACACAATCGGTAAGCTGTTTGCGCTCCAGGTTTGACATAATGCCAGATCTGGCGTAATGCATAAAAACAAAATTCGCAGTTCATATTAATTGAGTGAGTCACATGATGCAACTTCATTAGAACTAAGAGTTATAGTTAATAGTAGTATTTGATAACAGGAATCGATCTGACCATATATGGTTCATGCTAACAGTCTACTTCGTCTTTTGAGGCATTTTCACACCCAACTAGTCGTACAATAATAGGGTATTTAATGTGAGTTAACGTGGTAAGCGATACGAGGTCATAAATATATGAGGTGATCACGTGCTGGAACGGAACTGTTCACTTTGCTCTTGGCTATAAGCTTATTACGACAGATCTGGCCTAACTCCAAACCTGGAGCGCCCAGACGTCACAAGTAACGATTCCGCCCCCATATCGATTGGTTTACATATATAAAAGTGTGGTTGCTGTTATTGGCTGCTGTCGTTTACTCGTCCAGCTATGAATTAAATAACTATCGTAGCCACTATATATTGGCATTTTACTTCTGAAACATAAATGTATCTATTTAAATCTATTTTATCTATTTATATAAAATTAACGATAAATAGTTTATCTAATCATACTGCACTGATTGAGTATTATTAATTACTATGCACCATCGGTTCAGCATGAACTAGGATGCATTATTCGCGAGCCTATGGTGCTACGAGGAATTGAGAGGGCGGTCAAGGTGTGGGGGTACATGAAAAGTGCGTCCTCATCACATGTCGAACGATGCGCATGAAGTTCGTGTGTGTGGCGGGGGAGAGGGGGGGGGGCTGATACGGGGGGTACGGGCATCTTCAAATGGCTATTAAATCGCTATTGACAATATTTAAATTTTGATAATGTAATACCCATAGCCACGAATACTATATCATCCAAATAATTTCACACGCATTTAATTATTGCATACTATTATATATATATATATAAGAATCAGTTCAAGTTTTTAATTGCAATAAAAATTAAACACCATTTGAAGAAAAAAACTGCTCGTCATTTAGGTAGCACCTATCAACATTATTTATGAATTAAATATCACAATACGTTTGTAAGACAGATGTTTCTCGGGGGCTGGATGACCATCGATCGTCCCTCGAAAACCTGCACTTTCTCATGCCTATGCTACCTTTAATCAATAAATTGTGACTCGGGCTGAGATTGAGTCGCTAAATCAGTTTGCAATATTCTGATAACTTATTTGATATTTCTACTTCTCTATTTTATCGTCGTGTATTACTGTTGACAGGTATGTCTAAGCACTGATGTTCGTTATTAAGGGACTGTTTAGGCTCTTTTACCGTTCCTTAGACGCAGGCAGGCTGCGGCTTGCATTAACAATGATAATTCGCTGTCAGTGACCGGTGGGCGATATTTAAGAATATCTCCATAAGCCTCTGTGCTATTATAGTTAATACATATAGGTGCCACCTAAATTGCGAGCGAAGTTAGATCATCAGATGTAAGAAAATATTTTTAATATTACATAATATATATATCAGGAAGGAATGCATTTATGCCTATGCTATGGTATATGTTACTATATGTTTAAAGTTACTACAAAACAACATATACTCATTGGATATGCGGGGTTAAACAAATTTGACGGTAGAGTGTATTTATTAAAAGCAGCTATCTTTAGTTAGGCTGAAAAATGTGGTGCCCCCCACTGTGTGTATTCAGTTATTTTAAGATTAATCTGAATATATGGTTTGTAACTGACAGGTTAAAGTGGCCCACCGATTCCCTTTTTGCATTAGCTAAAATAGTAACTTTAACAACAGGTAATACCTTTCATTACATAGTCAAGCAAATCATATAATATGTAATTCATAAAGATAACAGATTTTATGCAGTGAAGTAGTTTCAAAAAAGGAAAAGGAAACTTACCTCAGTTGTTGTAAGCAAATTCTTTCGTAGGCTACATTTCTTTCTTATATGTTATCCAATAGTTGATCATGACAAATTAGGAGTGGTATCCTTTTTTAAGCTGTATATATTATAAATATATCAGTTTCTTCAGCAGGAAATAATGTTTAAAGCATATGTAGTAATAGATGCACCCCCTGCCTTATTAGGGGAAAAACTACTTTCATATTTTAGTTGTCACAAATATTTGAGTGACGGTCTAATAACCAAAATCCTGTATTCGTCCCCGGCGTCTCTATTAGAGAAGCAACACATCATTTGGTATAGGTCCTTTTTAAACGCATCACTGTCAAACCACTAGTTGTTCAATCAAAACCCTGAAAATTAGTGAATTGCATGCCCAGTGCACCACAGCCAACTTTTCATGTATTTAAGGAATCAAGGGGTCACTCTTCTGCAATAACGGGTTGGTAATGTTGAAAAGATTCTTGAGTTCTTAAGTACTGGAAAGTTTGCTTGGTGATCTCAGTCAATGTTTTATCCTGCATATTTCCTTTGATCTCAACGTTGTAGTGGCTGTATTCACTACATGACTGATTCTCTCGACTTCAGGATTCCAAGCGAAGTCTGGTTCCACTATATGGTTTCCGGCAGTTTGGCTCTTGACAAGGCCAAAAATAGAGCACCTGGATTCCTGGACTCAAAACTCTTACTGCCAGGGTTTATTACGATGTACCGATTGCATTCTTTGTCGCCAATAGTCATGCCCTGACATCGATGAATGGTAGTTCCCCATCCGAGACGAAGTGGAATTAGTTTCTTTTGCAGGAATAACACATGCGTCAATGTGTCTTTCGACTGGTATAAGTGGTACAAGGTTTGGAAGTTGTTTGCAGAAAGGAGGACCTGTATATTTGGAGAATTCTACCATAACCGCATCCGGGAGAGTTCCAACTGGATTGCGACCATTAAGAAAGATAATATTTGTAACAGTGCCCATTGAGCCATTAAAAAGGCCAAACTCAACGTTGATGTTGACAGCATAACTTTTGCCCCTTTGCAGAGGTAAAGCTCACTTAACAAACCACCTGCCTTATCACTTGTACCGTTTTTGTGTGTCCCTGTAGACATAGCCTTGATTCTTGCTACTGGAAAGTTCTTATTGGCCTCTAGAAGTTGGGACATATTATGGCTGGACTCTTCTGCATGGTTTGGGAAAACAAAAAGAGCGTCCGCCTTCATTTTAGCCATGACATCTATACCACAGTTTTGCTTCAAAGAGCTCCATTAGAATGGTTGCAACCATCTAGCTTGTTCTGCAGTCGTTCGATATTCTCTAAGGGCCAAAAGAGTGTCCCGCAAGTGAATTTGAATCTGATTTGGGCGAATAATGGTGTTTAACGTTACTGCCTTATTGAATTGTTTCCATACTAAGGTTCCATGCAATGCTGCTGGGTGGGTACTTTTGCAAGAATAAACTGGTTGATCACATACAGGGGTAAGCTGAACATCGTCACCTAAAAAGACTGACTGGTATACCACCCCAAGATGAAGTAGAGCCCTGCGCAGCCCCATGGGAACGCATGTACTCCATCCATCCCAGTCGACTATACCAGCAAGGTTTTTCTGCAATGCTATCCCGGTAGCACCATTTCCCTTGTCGCATTAAAACCAGTTGGTATCTTGAGAAAGCTATGCAGGGTGACCCCGGATATAAGATTTGCGCTACTTCCCTTGGGACATACAACTTAAACGGCGTTATTTTTTTGAAAAAGAAGTCTGATGGCCCGCACCATACATTTGATTAAATACGATGTGCCGCTGCCCGCCGTACCTGCCACGATTAGTCTTAAATGTGAGTGAAACTCTTTCGGGTCGTTCTTATATTCAAGTCGCGCCTTCATTACTAAATTAAAAGCAAATCTTTGTTCCAGATTCATTGCCTCCATGGATACATCGGGAATTCTTAATTAATGATCTTCCGCTTCTTTGAATTCCTTGTTGAGGTCTTGAAGCCAGTGAATTCCGTAATCAGGAGGGTATTGGTGTGTAGAGGCACTCCAATCATAGTCAGCTCCACCGTCTTCGTAGTTCAGCTCATTACAACTCGAATCGTAGTCTGCGTTTGGCCGGCCGAGATCCATCCACTCCGGTTGATCGACATCACTTGTGTTATCTCTGTCCTTACAACGCTGTTCTTCCCTCTCCTCGTCGACATCCTCATTGTGTCTCCTTGCTCTTCCAACGTCAGCTTTTACAAAGTTTGGACACTGGTCAGTTTGTAAAAAGAGTTTCATAGTGTCAATCCACGTCACATCAGTCTTTGATATCGGCAATTTTCCTCCACTTTGTCCAGTGTAACAGAACCATTGTTCGACAGTAAGCCTCATTTAACGACCATGTTGCTCTAGTATGATTTACAGATATAACGGGGACCCGACCAGTTCGACAAATGTAGTTATACCACGAGGATTTATCATTTTCCTCTCGGGAAAGATATGTCGGGAAGAGTGTACTTTGTTAAAGTCTCCCCACTTTTTTCCAGTACCCGCGAACCTGTCATGCTCACGTATTGAAACTTATGGCTGCAACAAAGGTCTGCAGTTGCTCCGGTGGGTTAACTTCCTTTGCAGCCGTAGCCGCTTACATATTTGTCGGCTGCTAGAATTTCTTCGACCGATGGATTCTCGGGATCGCTCTTCGATAAAATTATTGAAATGTCGCCATTAGCTCTCTAACCCTGCGTGTGGTATTTTGAATGCTGTACCATAAACGGATGATCCCTCTCCATTTCTAGTCTGAGACATTTATTTCGATCTTTGATTATGGCTGGATTTTCTCTCACATCCTTGCCTGGAGTTAATGTGGTGCCAAATTCCCTTCGGCACCGTTTGACACTGTTCTTTGTACTCTTTGACCGTAGACAGTCTTCTGAGGATCGGTGGATATTAATTATGTTTGTTAAAAGAAGGTGACCTTCTAGCAGTGACTTCTGGTTTTCACTAACATCCATCCGCAGCTTCATGAGTGGATTTTGCTCTTCTGGTGGGGGAGCTGCCCTGCCTTCTGGTGGAGACCACAGATCTTTTCGTGGTTCGCTGTCTTCATTCTTTCCTCCTGGGTGAGACGCAGTCATGTCGAAAACTGACTTGGCCCAGTCCGAGAGGGCTTGCGAAGTTTTTTCTTCGGATAATCCCATCTTCAATGCGTCATTCAGAAGATTATGTGGCTCCCTATCCGACCGCCAACAGAGACCGTGCCAGTGGATCATTCCCCTAGATTTGGCAAATTCTTGACGATACCAATAGGTCTGGACGCCACACACGTGTCGCATTACTTCTGCGAAGTAAGCCTGTGTGCGAAGATCGAAATAGTGACCAACTATATGCGTATTTTGTTGTAGCACAAAACAGATCATTTCTATTAGTCGTATTCAGCTTAAGCCCCCTGGTAACTTCAATTTAAATCTGTAATAGCCTGCGAAGCGGTTTAAAAAGATATTCTGCGCAGCTGCCAGTGGTGAAAAAAGATGGAAAACCATTACCCTTATTAACTTGATACTGGATGAGTGATCGGAGCCCCCTCGCCCGTTGCGCCCAGTACTATGAAAAGTACCTCGTAAGCTAGCTCCAAAGTAAAGAATATTGTTAACCGCGGACTGGTCACCGTTTCGTAATTGTTCCTTGAGATCTGAAACTGTTAAGTTCTGGTCACCTAACCAGTAATTTGTCCATGATTTGGACCAACAACAACGTTGACAACGTTTTTCACCTGTACTGCACCAGGGCTACTTTGATTTCGTGCGGGCCCTTGGTCATTCGAGTGACAAACAGTCGACTTGTATTCAACTGTATTTATGTTTTGTAGTTCCCCGTTACATAGTAGCTGATTTAATCTATCCTCGCAGATTAATACTTCACAATATGCTGGATTGTTGGCCTTTAACCAAAGAAGGGCATCTTGAACATTTTTTCTACGTACATTGAAGTCTTTGCCAGTGTCACTTTTCCCTTGTCTGCGAACTCGGATTATATTAATTTCTTCGGGTAACCTTGGAAAAATGCGGGCTGGTTCGTTTATATCTTGAGGAAAAGTTACCCAATGACCATTAGCTGCAATTCCTCCATGCTTGAGCATATGCACATTTATTGCTGGAGATATACTAGAAATCAATTGCTGTTCTATCATTATGATATTTGCCAGTTCCGGTGGAACAGATCCAGGATCCATGCTATTTGCGGCCGAAAACAGTTTGACACTTTCTTTGTCCCTCAAGCAACGATAGCAACTAGTCTCTGCATGCATTTTCGTATCCAGGCGACGCTCGTTGCACTTTTCACACAGGTTGAATGAATAAGACATTTGAGTAAGTTTAAAGGCTCGAATGGAATCTAACGCCTTATAAAAATTGGTCATAGTCAGATGGAGGAGGTGGCTCTGGAATGTTTTCTAAGTCCTTTACATTAAGGCGGTTCTTTTGTCTTTTTAGCCTGTTTTGATTTCGCTTTTTACGGAGCGTTCGTTCAGTCTTCGTTTCATTGCCTGTTCCACATTCGTACGAGACCCCAAGTTTCCTTGCCTGGATTCATAATTGATCATAATGGGCGCCGTCTCCATTTCCTTGTCCAGTTCCTCGACCTATGCCGTTATCTTCGTTCGCAGTTAAGCTTATCACGCCGTCGGCATTTGGTGTATCCCTTGAATCAGATGGTTGCGATGCGTCTATGAGTTCGATAATATTTTCTATTTGCTCTACTGGCATGTTGTTTTGTACACGCTGTATTTGATCGTTGGTATTTTTTTGTTTTTCCAGTAAGCTGTAATGGTTATTTGCGAGAAACCATGTGACAGTACTTGTCGTATTACTGCATGAGGGAAACTGTTGAGATAAGAATTGTGTCACTGCTTGCCGACCCATTCCACTGGGTCTTCTACATTCGAGATTCACGTGTATGTTAATTTCCAATATAGGTACCGCTACTGCAATTTCACAGCCTGTTGCGTAAAAATTGCCAGTCACCATGCCTGTGTGGTAGTCCTCAGCAGTGGCAATCGTGGTAGATTTGCACCATTTCTTTCCACTGCGACCAATGATTATAGACAAAATGGAATATTGTTTGCCTGTAGAAACAATGGCGGGAAAAATCTCCATGAATAGCCAGGTTTAAACAATGGAAGAAACCGTGGCCATCGCCAGGCACAATATAGCGGGTGCACTGACATTCGTCAACAGACAGTGTTTCTAGGCCCCATATAGTCCTGCAAGTTGGCTACTTTGGTCACGTTATGAGGGAAGCCGGTTACTTTCAGGATTGTGTCCTTTGCCACACTGAACGAACGTTTGTCTGTAAATTCCCTATCATCGGAATGCTTTGATGTTTTGGCAACGCTTGTAACATCTTTTGCCGGTTGTTTCCGTTTTCGGTCCGTTTTGCTGGTCACATTTGTGTGTTTTTTAAAGCGTTTTGTCGCTGCCAGTTTATGCCTGCTTTTCCCGTTACATTGGTGTTGGTGCGGTATGTATGATCATCTGCTAACTGGTGCTTTCCAGCACACCTATGGTTCATCGTAAAACTTTGCCTCTAACAATATAAATTGTCACAGTAGATTTATGCGTTTGGACGAGTTGTTTTTTTGAAGACTTTTACAATAGACTATAGTGGCCTACAGTCGTATAAAGGGTTCGTTTTCGTCAAAGTTTTAATAACAATTGGTCAGATATGTACGTGCTTTGAAAAGGAACACTTATTGAGACTCTTTAACGATTAATTAACTTATCTCGAGTGCAATTAATGGTTGTCGTTTTAACTATCCGACTTGTGGTCATTGAATTGAAACAAATTAATTAAGACTTAAGTAAACTCTATAGTCTAGTAAATTAGGCTTAGCTCTCTAACACTTCACACTAACTTACTTTAAAAAGATTTTCTCTAATGCTACACAGAAATATCTATAATATCCAATTCAACAGATAAGCGATTTGCCAACGATACCACTCGTAATCTGTCTCGAGCAGATCAGATGTTTAGTTTCATCAGCCGCAAACAATGTTTATCATAACGTGACTGATACGCAGACGCTGATGACGCAGCACTTTTGCAACAATATCTACATTACTCGGTAGGTGGCGCAGTCTATTTTTTTCGCAAAAACTTATTAGACTATTATTATTATTCGAAAATAATGCGTTAGATTTAGTATTCTTTTAAATAGTTTTAGGAAACGGGCTGCACAAAAACGGATTTTCATTGAATTTATAACTTTGTAAGGTAAAAGAACGCAAACAGCCTGGCAAAGGTCATGGTCGTTTCGAAAGAAAGTTAATTAAAAAATAAAAAATAAATTAATTAAACTGTTAGATCAACAACTTATAAAAAAATATAGATCCATACATACCGTAACTCGTCAGTTAACATTGGTTTGAAAACAGTTGAACAAAATAACCCTCCTCCCACTAAATGATAAATCTATGTATGAAAATAGAGCAATATATGCTTTAACACAGCTCATTCCCATGAGAAAGGAGCATTTGACTGATTTGAGGTGCTGTTAAATCATAAAAGACAGCTCACCCATTGAAAATCACTCAAACTTTAAATTTCTTAAATATAGAGGTGACTAAATACAGTTAATTGATCTAGGCCTACAGCAAAAATGTGGTACATTGTTTGTTTTACATTGAAATATCATTTGTAGATCTATAATATAAATTAGATCCATGCATGTATGTAAGTAATGAGTTTGAACTTCTTTTTCTGGAAAATACACTGCCCTTTATATGAGGTAATCAAAGCATGTCTACTTTTGAAAGGTTGACAGTTATTTCACAACAAATGCAGCTTAATCCTGGTTAAATCTAATGCTGAAATAAGTTTTTTTCTTGACTGTTCTTCAGAAACTGTTGCATTGTTGCATTGTTGCATTGTTGCTTCAATGTCCTTTTTTGGACATATGTTGGCTTCAATAGCTTTTCCTCACAAAGTTATATTTCATTAATTCTTGTGAAATGCCTACATTTTGCTTTTTAACTTTCAGCTAAGCCCGTCCGGCTCCTCCGTTGTCGGCCCGTCCGGCTCCTCCGATTGCTGGGGGGTCCAACGGGTCTCAAGTTTACTTGCGTAAGCAGATATCATGCGCGGTCCAGATATGGACAAAGCTTCCTCTACTTTTCCTATTAAGGCCCTAGTTGGGGATGTTTATTTCGTAGATCTTCTGATCCACACCGGATGCAAGATCACAAGGCGGATGGGTACCGTTGGCGAACGGACTCAACCAAGACGTTTCCTATTAAAGGACATGACCGGCAGTTAGTGAGGATGTACTACTATATTCTTGGCCTCATTACCAAATTCTAATGTACAATTGACCCATTGGCCTGAAAAAAAAAACGATTATACACTTCTGTCTGTGTTTGTGTCCGTTCTCTTCAGGGTTTTATACATGTATATTAACACACAAACGCACGCGCCCCCACTGTGGAAGCCCAATGCCGTTGCCGCTCTGTTATCAATCCCGTCAGAACTGAAAGCAATATAGTTCTGGCGAGTGCCAACATGTTCCAGCATAGTTATGTTCCAGCAGCTTAATTATAAATATTTGTTAGCAAGAATAAATAGTTTGGACCAAAGCTCATTGGACAATGGGATGATATGTACAAGGCAATGTACTTTACATGACCTGAGACTTCACTGTACTGAGATTGTACTTCGGTGTTCGAATGTTTATGTGATCAATTAAATGTGAATACCTAGAACAAATCACATGTCTGTTTCTTACTTTGTTACAGTTATTGCAATATTCAATATTGCAATATTGTCCTATCATAACTTGAAAACATCTGCAATTGGTATCTGCAATTGTCTGATTTTGTTAGAAAGATTTGATTCATTTTGAAAAATGAAGGCAATTGTAAAATGGCGACCATTTTATAATGTTCCAACGGATTCTTACTTTGCATTGTTTTACATATCAAATTGCAACAGTGCGCGAAAAAGTGTGCATTAATCTTGTGGAACTATTATTTGATGGATTTGTCTTAATTTTCTTCGATTTTGACGGCCATGTTGAAAAATAGCGGCCATTTTATATTATTCCGTGGAATTCTTATGTTGCGTTGTTTCCCAGTTCAAACTGCAGAGTACGCACAAATTCGTACTATAATATCTTGGAACTAGTATTTTATAGACTTTCTTTGGTTATCTTGGCGGCCATCTTGAAAATGGCGACCATTTTGAAATATCTCACGTATTTAAATTTGTCCGTACCTCAAGCTCTACAAGTGTACCAAAGCAGTGGGTAACATCACCAAAGAGAAATATTCTACAAAGCCCACACCTTAGGTGAACGTTTCTGTTGATACGATACCGTGCAGGATACGGCGCTACCATTAAACCACGTGCTTTTGTTTACATTCTAACACGGTATTTCATAGATGGCGCTTCGGTTTGTTTTGTCACAATTGGCCCATAGGGGAAGTTCACAGTTGGGCATCCTATTATACACTATCCTTGGTTATATTACGTCATACGACAGGGAAAACGCCACCCCGGCAACACAATAGCTGGGTTAACAGTCACTCATGAAACAGCCGCATTTTGGTGTATCACTGTCTAACCGCTCATATGTTACATGAACCTACTCTGGTTATAATTATGATATACGCATTAAGCTCAGTGGTTTGTTGTGCGTCCAATGACAGCTTTAGCCGACTTTCTGTGTGAAGCGAGTGAAGGCAACAACCACCGGAATGTAGGCAGCACAGGCCGTTAATGCTATAGCATTGACGTCGAGAAGTATCGCTGTCTCGCTGTCTCTTCAGATCCCGTAGTGACTGTACAACCCTATATTGTGGTGGAGTTTCGAGTCGATTGTAGATGGTGCCCGGTTTAGTACATCGCGATATTGTATTTTACAAAAAAATAAGTCGTTCCAAATAGTCTTCAATTGGATTGAATTGGATAATTTTTTCGCAAAAACATAAACTCGTACTCGTTGAGCAGAAGTTCTTTGAGCAGACGTTCGTCGTGTGGCGAGTTAATTTTCCTCCGAAAACCGTAAGTCGTTCCAAACTGCCTTGCAGAACGAACTGGGGCGAGGATGGAAAGCAACTGGGGAAAGGTCCTGGTGTTAGAGAGCATTACATAGTTAGATGTTCACATATGTGCCAATAAAATGACCCCTTTTTTGCCTGTTTTCCCTCTTTCCTCGGAGCCGGAAACCTACTTGTTCTCTCAATATGCCCATCTGAGACCGGGAGTTTCGCTCCATGTTACCATATAAGAGTGGAACTTTCTATCCGCAAGGAAAGAAAATGCTCCATATTATCTTCGCATACGTCCCCTTTTACGTTGCACAATGGCAGTGTCCAATTTGGATGCCATTTTGCACCAAATATTTTCTCTCACAGACCACAAAATTGCGTCCTTCTCTCTCGAAATCGCCCCCCCCCCCCTCTCCACCTCGGTACGGCTTGGTAATTAGGTCACACTGGTTAATGCGGTTGTCAACCAGCTACAAAATCGCCGAACACTTGCAAGCCGCCGTCAACAAGTCGGCATGAATCAAAACAACGGGAGAGTGGTCATAGCGTGAAGAACTAGGTGCATAGATTTTATTTTTGTATAACTTACATGTATTTTTCTCTTCCACAAATCATTAACGCTGCTTTCTTTTTTACGTTTTCGACATTCTTTTGTTAACCAAGGGAATTTTTTGCACTTGCTTTTTATCTCTTTGTTTGACATAACTTGTAATGTATCCATAAAAATCTTACTCGACATCAAAAGCTTGATCTACATTTTCTTGCATGACAGGTTCAGTCAACACTTCGACAAAGTTTTCAAGTGTAGGAGGATTTATCTTATCCAGTGACCTATTACCAAGCGCCAAGTGCTTGAACATAGCATACCACAGGCAAAACAGCTGAGACCAAGTGATGTATTACACAACACTCTCCAGACGCATGGTGATTGGTCACGTAGCGTTCTTTGCACGGAATGGATATGTATATATGTACAACAAATACATGCTTAACTGGCGCCTCGCAGTCAGATGGCTGGACCATGGCAGATGAGCAGGGTGCGTAACCTATAGGATTCGTCGGATGTCTCAACGAGTTGTCTGGGTGAGAGTCCAGTCTGGAATTGACCTTAATTTTCAGCTAGTTAGCTGACGGTATGTGTACTGTTATATTGGCCGCCAACAAAGAAAAAACAAATCTGGTTAAAATTGGAAGCTGGAAGTATTTACGTCGCCGTTGACAGTTTTAAGCGCTAGTAAAGTATTATGGTCTGTAATTTTTATATTACCAACCTCTTCTCCAAGTCAAGTTAATATAGTCTGTCTTGAATTTAAATTCTGAACGCATGTAGGCTATCCGGAGAGAAGCAAATTTGCTCACCGCCGCAAAAGTGGCCGGCTTTATATCCCTGCGCGCCTGTGCGCTGTGCGGTATTCTGTGTGATGTCAACCGCGACTCACTAGACGTCCGCGCGCGATAAAATCGTCCAGGCAGCGTTATGTTGAAATTGTTGCTTTACAGACTCAACGAGATATAAAAAATATGCATCATAATTTGTGGATACTTTTAGTCTTGAGTCTGGAATGTAAACAATATAAGATGCCGCATGTAAATAGGCTGCTTTAAAGTGTATTTTGAAATAGCTCAAGTACATACAACCTCGCAGCATTTTCCCAGCCCCGTCCTAAGCCGAGCTCCGCCCTTGCATATAGTAATGTCTGGGAATAAAATGTAAGGGGCTTAAACGTTTCTGCCCAGTTAATAGAATTTTCCTTTTCAGGTACAACGCTGCAAAATATACAAATTGTGCTGTCCTACTTTTTCCCTTTAACATTCGGTCGCAGCTTACGAATATGTAATAGTATATTATAGGGTTGATAATATAATACAATTGACAACATAATAGTACACTAGTGCCAAGTCATCTTTTCGGAAACAAAAATTGGAGGCTACGTACAAATTGAGCGATAGTTTGAATTGAATGATCTTCCTGATTTTCCGCGTTATGTAGAAAACAAACCCTATATTTTTTTACTTTGTACTTAATTTTAGATGATCCATTCAATCGCAAGAGAACTCTAGTTATGCAGTAGTTGGCACTTACATGAATGTTCTGACCTTATGTTCTATGGAAGGAGAAATGACTTCAAAAAAATATAATTTCTGCATATGACCATTTTATCATCTATTTCACCAGTATTGTTTCCAAAAAAAATTGTTTTTTTTTTCGAATTAAGGCAGTTTGGATTAAATTATCAATCTCTTCACAGCATCCGAATCGCGCTCCTTGAGTCAAATTATACATCGCCTTCACATAGACATATTTTACGATGCAACAGCTTAAACTGAAACACAGTCTTACGAACTCATTAGTTCTATATGTATCAGTGAGTCAAACCATTCCTACGAGCATTGCATAGGGGTCACCCCTTTAGCCGAAGAGTGGCTGACTCGAGATCGGGAGGTCGCTATTTAGACTCCCGGTGGGGACAGCTATCGCCGTTATACTGTTACTTACTGTATATATTGCTGTGGTAGCACAGATATTGTTTACTCGGTCTAGACGATCCGTCGTCACCTATAGCTCATGACCCATGGGTGTGACCCACAGGGATAATGACCGTCTGCTCATGTGGCAGGAAAAGAATTTTAGAATTAACATCACTGGTAATTATTATATTATTGCGATCTACTTCAAACGTACGCCTGATGACATATCTAACTAATCATGCGATAAAGGTGGCCGCACGGGTGCCGAGTCCCCTTACCAAACCCATTATTTACGCAGATGATCAGGTGCCAAGCATATGGCAAAACGTATCATAGAAGTGAAGAAAAGTTTGAACCGGTGTATCATAATTGGCACGTCATTGACATTGGTAGGCCTATATTTGCAGGCTTGCTCCACCAGATTGTATCGCGATGGGAAACAAACCAAGCAGAAAGCGGTCACAAACGATCCGCGAAGGAGATTACCAACCACATAGAAGCGCGGTTGTATACGATACAGAGTTTTCCGAAGGTTGTTATTGCTTGAATGTGCCATTACCATCAATTTAGCCGGGGAAGGATTTCGCAAGTTCACCGAGGCGCATGCAAAACACGAGCTATCACTATCCAGCTGGAAAGCTTCTAAGCTTTGATAAATTCCGGAGCAGGGTGAGCTGACGAACAACAAGTCGTGGGTGCTAGCCCTGGAATGTACATCTGTGTGCACAGGACTAAATGTTTATTTTACCTGCTCATGAGCAGCTTACGCGAAGATAAACACTCAAATCTTGCAGGATCTTGATCAACGTATTGTCGGCGCACACACTAACTTCTCAAGTGCCCTTGGGCTGCGACGCTAAGAGGGTTAGCTCGCCGGCGGAAAAAAATCAAATTTAGTGTCCCCTGATTTATACATTTATTATTGATCGTCACATTTTTGCAAGTCTTAACCAAGATGCATTAGATTTACGTCTGCATACTCCGGGGTTGCTTAGCAAGTAGACGCGTTAGAGGGTAGAGGCAACAGGAAGCAAGACGAGGTGGTCTGTCCTGTTTTTTGTTAATCCACTCTAACTTACCATGGGATCCAGTCGAGGTCCAGTATCCTGTGTCAATTTTGCAAAATGTCCAGTGTCAAATATCGTTTTTTTCACGACGTTCTATGTCGATGTTTGGCTATGAAAAAATGCGTACTTTCGAGCGTAAAAAAAAAGCGACCCCCCCCACCCCAGGTTGGGAGGTGAGGGCGGGGCGGGGGTTCGAGCGGTTCTTATTGGGTGGGCTGAGGTGCTTCTCCGAGCACGCCCTGGCCCCCCACCCCCCGGTCGCATGAAAAACCTTCCTCAACATACTGCGCCCGCGAACGCACTTGTGCTCATTTCGCTTTGTGCACTAACCCCAAATCAAGCTCTTCTTTCATTTTTTGTCTTGCAAAGAACTTTTCCTCATTATAGTCACAGGCAAGAGCCCTGTAAGCTCTTTGTATTTCATTTTCCCAATTTTTCACTACATTTTTCTTCATTCGACTATTTTTTTACAGAAAATATGATTGACTCTTCTTTAATGCGTATTTTTGACAATTCCCATAGCAGTTTATAGGACAGGGTTCCTTCATACTCATTCTGTGTCCGCTCTGTGACTTCACACATAGTACGTATATACTCATCATCCTTTTAGAGAGAAGAGTTTAATATCCAGTAACCCTTACCCCTACTTCTTAGACTGGGACAGAAGCACGTTAATACACCTTTGTGGTCAGGGGTTGGCATGATGCATATTTCAGAGGTTTTCATTCATTTGGCGAGAGCTCATAATATAGTCGATGCGGCTTTGTCGGCCTCTATTCAAAGGATCTATAAAAGTGTACTCTCGCTTTTCTGGGTTCATATACCGAAATGTGTCATCAAGCTGGAGCACCATTTTTAATTTTGAAAAATATACTGAGCTGGCATCTAAGCTGTTTGATGCTCTATCGATATTATGATCAGTCACATTTAAATCACCACCAATGGCGATGCTATCATTGTCTCATCCCGGGACACTGACGAAGTATAATGACCCATTGTGCAATGCGATTTACTCTTCCGTTATTATGCCAAACGATGAATAAGAGCCTTCTGTTTACCCCAACTAAACATCACAACGCCCACTCCATGGCGTTAACAATTAGTAATGAAGTAATAATGAGCGCTATGGAAATCAAACATATCATGTCTTACAGGTATTTATCATAAATGATATATTATGATGTTATTGCTATTAGTGGACAAAGTGACATGCCGTCGACTGCCGCAAGTGGCCATGATCATCGACAGGACAAAACGGGGGTCGCTGGTAAGACTTCAACTGGCATGGGTAGATTAGACCATATTCTCGACATAGATGTATTCTGATTGATAATATTTTATGAATGGTCTGATTTGCTTCGAATGCCACAGAAACCACCGAAACAATTACGAATCAACTATATCCAAATGTTACATCCAAAATAGAGGTAGAACGTGCGTTGAAAAATTGCACATTACTGTATGTTTTATTCTAAGAGTTTTATGTCTAAATGATAAAACGAAGCTCCTATACCATCTGCGGTTCCGCCACTTAATACATTATAATTTGTTTTGAATAAAACCAATGGTGATGAAATGATATGGCATGTAACCGTAAAACTCCCATGACGACGCCGTATGTTTGTAGATCCCCTGGAATGACATTATCTGTAGGTTTTCGGGTAACGACAGATGACATACTTATTGTATTTGGAACAACAATTCCAGGTGACTCTAATAATTGCGTTGTTAAACGTCATCGTACTTATGGAATAAAGAATCATTACAGAATCAATCAGAGATTGCGCTAGGGTGGTGGGGGGGGGGGGGGCTATGCAAAATATCAAGCTTATCTTTAATAAGTGTCAGGCTTTTTGAGTCACCAAGTCTGATACTCTACAGAGCTCTAGGCCCGCGATCGGGCCTGAAGTAACAAAAACATGGCGGATACATTTGCAAGTTGAGAACACAAAGTGCTATAAGTTTGATCTATAATTTTTTTTCACCCAATTGCTTATCGAGCAGTTAAGGTGATGATCAGCATGAGAAAATTTCTTTGCCATTTCAGGTGGAGACATTGTGCTCGCTCTGTTCAACTACACAGCTAGAGGAGAAGATGAAATGTCCTTCTTTCGAGGAGACAGCCTGCAATTATTTGAACAGTAAGTGCATTCACGAATGGCTAGATAATGCAATTAATTTTAATCCTTTGATATTCCGTTTATGCATCTTTTGGATTTACTTTTTTGAAAATTATAAAAGCGGGATTTATAAAACATCAAGTACCTCATCAACAAATTCAAATAGTTCCATCTAAGTGGCCTTCCTTGATCATATAAGGAACCACTATCGTAGTTTCGAGCCGACCTTAACTCACACGAAGGTTCTATTACTATGTTTCTGAAATAAGGACCAGTGAGCGGGTGGCTGACCAAGTCACTTCAACGTACATCTACACGTGCTGGGACGCTTGGCGCTTAGCAAGGCGTCTTGGAAGCGGAGAAAAAGGCTTCATTCCGTCCAACTATGTCAAAAAGGACGCGGATATGATTCCAGAAGAGTAAGCTATACCTATAAGTTCTATACCGATTGGCCGGATATGGAGTGGGTGGGACAACCCTGGTAAAAGAAGCGGAACATTATTTTTACCCTTAGTTAAGTTAAACGCGCATGCTCATAATTTATTCAATGATTATGAAACTAAACCCATGCAAGTTTAGCAAATGGCGAGCTCTAGATGAATCAACTGACTTCGATCTTATCCCCGCGAAAAAAAACGATACAACGCTGGTCCTACTGGTCATTTATTACTATGGGCTGTGCAATTTTCGCGGGTTCTATTTCCGGTTTAGGTCATTTAGGGACCAACAGAAAATAGACGTGCTCCTAGAACGAGTGCGCATCACGCTGGTGCCTTGGAACAGCTGTATGACGCGCACTCATTATAGTCAATGCGTGTTGGGAACCGGCCGACTGCGACTGTGAAGAATCGAGTGGGTGTGAAACTATTTTGGGTTTGCTTTGGTCCAGGCATTCTTAACTATACCGTCATAATATACGACATTGTCCATAATGAATGTGGTCCGTTCGATGAGACTGTTCGAAGCGTTGTATTTTGAAGCAAATCATCGATGTTTACAAACGAAGCACCATTGTCCTTGCCTGGTCAGTCCATATAAGAAGCGTTGTTATGTAACCATATATACCGCGCGCAGACATGTGACTCGTGTTGATTATTACGTCATAACCGCTCCGCTCGCGGAGGCGGCTAGTATTACATAAATCTACCCTGATGATCATAATTCTGATATGCACACGGCTTCAGTTGTTAGTTGTGCAGACAAGGACAGCTTTAGCCAATTTTGTATGTGAAGCGAGTGAAGGCAAACAACCGGAAAGTAGGCAGCACGTACAGACCGTTGATACTAGACATTGACAATAGAGTCTTCCAGTCTCGTGATTTCTCGATCAGATCCCGTAGTGATTGTACAACCCTAAGTCCCCGCGAAGTCAACTGAGTTAGCTACAGATCTACCATATAAATTGCCATGTTGTTGATGAATCAATGTTAACATCCAACGCGTACCCACTACAATGCATATTGAAACAAGATATGCATGTAACTAGTGAATGTGTACCTTTTAACTACTCACCAGGCCAATACACTTGGACCAGCATAAAAATGTAACGATTAGCTGTTATGTTGATTATCACCTGTTAGTATGCATCTACCCGTTTTTATTTCTTCACTAGTTGGTATCATCCGGATTTGACTGCTGCTGAAGCAGTTGTGATTCTGAACGCAAAAGGGGACGCACCAGGAACCTTTCTTATCAGAAAATCGGGTTCTGAAGGTTGGAATAATATCAAAACAAAAATCAATAAAAGCTCAGTAGTATTTAGCATAAACTTTACTATAATTATTGGTATTGGTATTTTACAGGTTAAATCTTCTTTTTCGAAGTTTCAATATCTTGCTATTACTTCCACTCTTGTAATTATGTATAAATATGTAGCCACACTCGTCAGTTAGGGAGTTTATCATAACCACGCCATTCACCATCCCGAGTCGCTTTCTCAAATTAGGTTTGATGGTTTTACTTAAGGTGAAATTCAGTGCTGAAAATTCAATCCTATTTAACTACCCTTGTATCGTGTGTTCCTTTTCTATTAAGCTTGCTTTGTGTTGTCCATGAAGGACGACAATGGCACCGTCAAGCACTACAGGATAATAGAACAGGACGGTCGAGTGCACATCGGAGGAGGGGTCTCATTCAGTGGTTTGCGGAGTCTGATTCGATATTATTCAGGTGTGTGCCTCATTTACATCATAGTAACACACATATATATATATATTCGGTTGCTTACAATGGTGCATGTTGGTGCGAACATGCAAAAAACATGTATCACGTTTTCAAAGAGAGGGTTAAGTTGAGAAGCGATTCAAAGCCGACAAACAACGAAACATGACTTTCATGCGTTTTCAAGCGATGTAGGACAACTCAAGGACACAATTAACATTTGCACAATAATTTGGAAGCACTGTAATATAAGATATACATCACAAACTGGAGTAGAAAATGTCAAATTGATGAATTTGGGCTGGCTTTGGTCTTCAAGGACGATGCATAATTTCAGACAACCCTGGACTTTGCTGCCAGCTGTCGGTAGCGTGTCGTTTGCAGAGGCCTGCGATACAAGAGTTGTCGCCACGAGACGGGTTTGAGATTGACAGGAACATCCTGCAAATGGAGACAAAACTTGCTGCGGGCCATTTTGGAGAAGTATGGAAAGGTTGGTGCATTATGATTTGTTAAAACTATGTTGGCTGTTTGGATGGAGTTTACGTGTTGGTCAGTCTTACTTTGGCAAGAGGTGACCCACTGTTAAAAATTAAACACATAGCTTCAGCAGTTGGCCAAATCCGATAGCTAGTGCAGGTGCAGTCAGGTATTTTCAGTCTTCCTGCACTTTGTTGTGAGCCCCGGTAATATAAAGCCATTACAAATAGGGCGCCGCCAACAGATGCATTCCGTATCAAGGCTCGCATATTATTCTTTCGATGATCATGGAACATTAAAATAGGCTCGTTTGCAATGGCCTAATAACCGAACAGGGCGGGCATGAATGTCTTCATTTTAATCACTCTGTTTTCGTCATTAACGGAGTAACATGCAATTTGAGCTCCTGAAATATGCAATCATTATTAACGATGTCTGTGTTAAGCCAAACTATCGAACACACCAACGACGATTCTCCCCGTTGTCATCCATGTGCAAAACTGCGCAGGTCTGTTTTGCTTGCTTTCGGTAAATGAATCGAGGCGCGAGGCGATTTATGAACTTCTGATCCCGTGAACCAATTTGCGTCTCTCGGGATTGCACGGCCTTGAGGTTTGGGGATTTAAGTTCAAGACACGGAGAAAAGGTTGGCAATACTCAAATAAAAGAAGGTTTTATTTTAAAGGTTTAGCAAATGGAGCTGTTCCGGTGGCCATCAAGCAATCCAAGCCCAACATCATGTCGCGAGAGGACTTCATGAGGGAAGCCACCACTATGAAGAAATTGGACCACCCCAGCCTAGTGCGACTGTACGGCGTGTGTTCCGATGAACCAATCTGGATCGTGACGGAGTTCGCGGAGAACGAAAGTCTGCTGGAGTACCTTCGTGAGGACGAGGGTCCCGATTATCGGATATCACAAACTGCCATGATCTCCATTGCCCAGCAGGTAATGCGTTTCTCCGTAAACTAAAGACCAGATTAAAGCCCTTTTCATGGTTTACTGCCTGGTTCCATGCAGATCAGGCGGGCTACGTTATTGTGGCAATCTAGCATTTTTCTGTGCGTATATTTGGTGGAATAGTCACTCGCTGTGCAGTAAGACGCTCTCAACCAAATATTGACATATATTGCGACCCCCTTAACCCCCCCCCCCCTGCAATAGATCCGCCCCTGACCTGTATTGCATAAATTGTTGTCATAATCACGTGCTTTATACTTCCCATGTCTCATTCCGACATATATTGTGTGTTTAGTTAAAATAATGTTTATCTGCAGCCAATTTCGTTGTTGTGCCAGCCACGTGTGTAAGGGATATGATCGACTATTTCTAACGTTTCGACTTCAAGACCGAAAGTTTGTGGTTTCAAGCTAGGAACCCAGCATTTTAATAATATATGAAAGTCAATTTTTACATCTCTGGTAATAAGCTGTATAGGGAACTAGAAAGAAACGAAATATGTTTTTATGTGCCTTTGTCTGTACGCAGGGGTGTGGTCAATGTTTCTTTATAAAGAATCAGCACGATAACAGTATTCGTTTGTTGCGCAATCCAGGTTGGGGCTGGCATGGTGTACTTAGCGGAGAGGGGCTACATTCACCGAGATTTGGCGGCGAGGAATGTGTTTGTCTTTAACACTCTCCAGGTGAAGATAGCCGACTTCGGATTGGCCAGGGCAATACCGGAAGCAGTGTACATATCACAGACAAGTAGGTTCAAGACGTCTATATCCAAAGTTTGTAACCAAAACCAAATTCATGGTAATGTTGGTCCAAAGAGGCACAGCGAGCATTTATCATTGGTGTCTCCTGAAACATTGCACGGCTTTACGCATTCACTCTTATCCGTTACCCATGCTCCTCTTCTGCAACCTTGCTGAAGGTTCATAGCAACTCTACTTGGAAGCATATGTTCAACGTGGGCAAGTTACCGAAATATATGGCTCCCCTTTCCGCCAACTTAACCCTAAGCGAGTAGCATGATTGAAATATATTGTGCCCTTTGCAAATTAATATTTATCGTTGTTTTCTCCTTGAATACGTAGAGAAAGAAATACCTGTTCAGTGGACTGCACCAGAAGGTCTAACACAAGGAAAATTCTCAGTACAATCGGACGTCTGGTCTTTTGGCATTCTGCTGGTCGAGATATTCTCACACGGAGGAATTCCTTACCCAGGTAGGAAAATGTTTCTATACGGCAACTGAGTGTTAACGGATTTACGTCAGCGACCAGTGCTTCAATCGTTTACTAACATGGCAATCCCAAGATATTGCCCAAACTCTATATACATGTATACTTAATTCACATATTATATATCTATATAGGAAAGAAAGAGGTCAGATATGTATGTAGTGTAGGATGGGATTTCCTAACTAGTATAGGTGAATGTTCTTGGTTAATATAAGTGAAATTTATTGTTCAAGGGGGGAACAACGCGGAGGTCATCAAATACGTACGCAATGGCGGTTATCCTGAGCAACCAAAGCCCGAATGTCCGGATGATATCTACCAATTAATGCTGCAATGCTGGGAGCAGCGTCCGGACTATCGAACGTCTTTCCCTAAGCTGTTGGAAGAATTGGACGCACATCTGAAGAACGAGGACCCCATGGAATATGACACAGACCAATAAGGTATCACTTGCGAAGTTTTACATGGACTGTGGTTTGCCGCTGAATGCATATCTAGATACATTTGCACCTGTGTGAGGCAGTCGCGATAGCGTCACACGACGGATCTTCAACTCGTAAATTCAATAACAATACATATTACATTAACGCATATACTAAAGCCAAGATCGATGCTCCAACTCCAATAGCAATGCCTTAATTCCACTTCCTCATCACCAGTTCCAGAACTGGCAGTATGAGTATATTATTATTATTATTATTATTATTATTATAAGTCCATAATGTCCACGAGTCACGCTAACTCTGACGTTATGTTTCACGCAAACAGGCCCTTGTACATTGACCATAGTTTAGTCAATATAGGCATGTTCATAATTGATATGTAACATGTCCTAAATAAGAGAACAGTCCGTGCATCTACTTAACGGTTGTGACCGAAATTAATTTCATTTCGTGCGGACAATACATAAATATATTCCCAGTAATATCCTTCTATGTTCACATAACCGTTTCTGATCACGTTATTTTGTCTCCAATAAGTACTAATTCATACACTTAAGCACAAATATTACTTGAGAGGAATTTATTCTACATTATTATGAACGAGGTTTTCGTTCTCTCTGCTGGCGTGATCTTCATGAATAATGTATGTTGGATGCAACGGGCAGGGCATGGAAGTAGAGGAGGTTAATATTGAAACTGTGGACGCTCAAAAATAAATAATTCACATGTGGTATGTATATGTTTTGGAGTTCAAATTTTGTAGTTTTATCGCTACAATGTTCGTGCAACCTTCTTCATATGACAATAAAGATTTTATCATCGAATTCTAGCTCGACGTTTCCTTTTTATGTATGGTTGTCATTAACAATTGTTGCGCCAACTGTTGTATTATCCGGGCGAACCATGTACGTATCGAATCGTCAACTAAGTACTAAACATAAGCTGGCTTCTAAAGCAACCTTTCTATCTGTCTTTTAGATGAACCAAGCGGATAACTGCAACGTTCTTTCTCTCATTTTTCCCCACAATAGAACGTACTCTTTCTTGCCAATCAATCAATAGATGATTTCCATAACGAATGCGCATCGCCGACAATAACAGGGTTGTGGGTCACTGCCGCGATTCGTTCTCACAGCTCCCAATGGGATTTAAAGTAGGCCGGCATGGGTATGCCAGTTTGGCTGCAAACTTTGACAGCATACGCGATTACAGTATGTCGCTTTATGAATGCCTTATCGGTGTACGAAGAACTTATCCAATAAAAACTTATTTAATGGCATATTGAAATACACCGTTTATATCGCAGCACCATTTTGTATGTGCTGTCGAATTAAAGCGCTATGGATATCCCATTTTCAAGCACCGAACTGCGTTATTAATGTCTCTGATGGAATATAAAATTAAGCATAAATACAACAACAGATGCCTCTAATAACAGTGTACTTTAATTTACGTGAAGTCAGGAGACGGATGTTATAAATATGGTTGTCTGAGCTGGAGAAACGAAATTCCTGAGTTGGCTCAGCACCTTGATTATCATGGCGAGGTGACTCGACACACTTCACATTGGATGTGAACTTCTGACATTTTGTTTTCAATACCTTAATAAAAAATTAATACGTGCAACCTGGCGATAATCGGTGATAAATATACATTAATTAAGTCACAGTATTTATCATCCGAATTCGCCGCCGCCATCTTAGGATGACCGCAGGCTGGTCACAGTGAGTGACACAGCCACCTTAGAAAGGCACACTATTCGACTTTGGCGCAAGTGCCCCCAGGCAAGCCCGCTTCTCTAGGGGCACAACGGTGTCCATGCAACGTTCTTTAGACGCCAGTTGGGAAGCGACTGTGGCTATCATAATATGTGCGCGTACAATCATAGTGTTTACGCATTCTATATACCTTGTACTATCTTCTGACATCAAGAAAGTGTGTCAACACTAGGTTATTTCGGTTATATTCAGTGGCGGATCCGCGGGGTGGGGGGGTGGGGGCTCCGGGACTGTTAAAGTCGGATTTTTTAGGAAGAATTTAGTTTTGTATGTAAAATATTCTCACACGGGGTCTGGCGCCCCCCCCCCCCCCCCCCCCACCCTTTCACAAATTCCTGGATCCGCCACTGATATCTTCGCGAAGAAATGTTGGAGCATAATCTTTTCCCGACCAACCGTCATGCGTATGCCGCGCCACCTGGCGAGTCCTGCCACCATTTAAACCATTTGTGGCCTGGGTCTCAAAACCGTGAATTATACCTGTGCCAGAGGGCGCTGCCGTTGTCCTTAAAACGCCCTCTAGCGGAGAGTCATATGCTAACGGAGTAGAGGAAGCAAATATGGCAGACGGTTTGTCGGGAACAGTCATAGGACACGGCGACACGGCGATTTTTAAAATCGACAACGCGACATTGGGGTTGTCTTAGAATCGACATGCGACATAAGACTTAGCGACACGCGACATGGAACTTTTCTTAAAATCAACACGCGATATGGACCTTTTCTTAAAATCGACGCGCGACATGGCTACCCCCCCCCCTCCCCCCTCAGGGGCCCTAGTCATGTGCTCCAACATTTCTTCGCGAATATATAACCGAAACAAATCTGTCTGTACGGGGTTTTATGACGAAAACGCGCCAGACTTAGCAAACTATGAGCCAAATAATTTGTGTAACCACCCAGATTGCTTTAATATTTGCTCTTTTGTGGGTATGTTAGGTTTATTTTGAAATTAATGGCCGGGGGGAGTTAAATGTCTGCGCCCACCGAAAGTACACGTCTTTAAGCCTAAAACATATTTCGTCTCTGCGAATTTGTAACTATATATTTTTTTCTTCTTGAAAACGTATCTTTAGACTATATTTTTTAATTGGCACTGTCCTTACGGCCGGAATGGACTCTCCCTTTAACTGAGCGATGAGCAAACACCAATATTTGGCACTAGACATTATTTTCGAGACCCGTCCTAGCTGTGTTCAACATTGACTGTATATCACTAATGAGGGGACGGGGGGGGGGGGGGGGGGGCTGGGATACCCTCTCTGAATCGCGAATCCCCAAGAATTACGGAGAGCAATATCGGATCTCCAAGATTAGGACATTTTAAAGCTGGACCCACAAAAAACGCCTTAACGATGATATCGCGAATATCGAGGAATTCGCAGACTGCTATAATAACGGATCGCGGTAATTAGGGAGAGGGTCTTCGCTTTGGACCAGGAATTGTACGGATAACGATCCCCCAAAATTGCCAACAGCTAATCGCGAATCTCCAAGAATTCCTATGTGCCAATCGCGGAGATCCAAAAAGGTATCCCCCCCCCACCCCTCACTAATCATAACATGCATTAATGCGCGAAATGTCATTCCATGTTTTTTCATTATTGAGGGTCTAGGGGTCCGGACCCCCACCCCCCCCCCCCACCCCCAAGCCCCCCCCTTTTTTTGAGGAAGAAGGCCGTTCTTCAAGGAAAAATGTTGGGCCATCTGAGGCGTGGACCACCCCCCCCCATCTCCCGGTTGCAAGTTTCAATGGACACCCCCCACCCCCCGATCCATTTCAAATTCCTGGATCCGCCGGCTATCCGAGCCGAGAGGCGTGGAATCCCCCACCCCCTCCAGCGGCAAGTTTTCAGTGCCCCCCGCCCACCCGGTCGTCAAAATTGGTGCGGGATCCCCTGGTCGCAATTTTGATTGTACCCCCTCCCCAACCGGTCGATAATTTTATCCTTCCCCGTTGACCCGCTCGGTTTATTCATTTTTCCCGCTTCATCAACTCACATTTCAGAGAACATCCCCCCCCCACCACCCGCAACCACCACCAGATTTAGATAATAGCCCCCGCCCCGCCCCGCTCCCCCCGGGGATCTTGCCAAGAATTGGATTTGGAAACCTTAGCTTTGACCGTCCAGTTAGGATTCCCACCCTAGGATTCCGCACACAAGGTAAATTTGTCTGGATACCAGCTCCACCAAGCGTCCAACGCGCAGCTTGGGAGATTGAACCGATTATTTGGTGTCTTCATTTCTTCTTGCGACACCATGTAAACATTGGCGCGATCTTTGTATATTTCAGAAAGATCTCCAACCTCAGCCACCAGTTTTGGTCATGAAACTGAACAAATCGATATTGAAACTTCTTGTCTGATATCTAAGTCACCTTGAACTGGAATTAGAAAGTCAAACTGCATAAATTGGGCTGATAATACTACGTTACAACTCTTGATATCCACACCGACTATGCAACTGCAAGGCTCAGCCACATGAGCTTGTTTCAACACATCCCGACCCCCACTCTCCAGAGCAGCGTGTTATGCTCTGGCCAGGATTTCCACAGTCGTCAGTACAGTGGTCCCTGCGTCATACTTCTATGCTGCCAACCCGGAAAGACTGTATAACGCAGGGGGTCATATAATAAGGGAATGCCCTGTAATCAGGTAATGGGCCGTTTTCGCTCAAGTATCCTCACACTCAGAGTCAGAGTCTCTGCTGCAGCTCTGGCTCCTCTTTCCCACCTATCCATGATAGCATCAACATTCAGTCAAACAAAGCTGCTATGCTGATTATGGTTTCTCTAGCTCTGTGCCGTATGCTGCTCCAAAGTGAAATCTTTTAATTTTTTTTTTTTTCTAGTAATTATTATGTAAGCTTACATGTATTGACATAAATTCTAAGACAGCCCTACTTATATCAAATTAGAAAAAGGTGTGAATAACAATAATGTGCATTTAGATATCTGCTCCTTAACAACTTGTCAGATTAGCGCAATAACAACAGGCTTGTGCCAGTTGTGAATAAGGCTAAATAGACTGGTTTCTAATCTAATAATATGAAACATCCTATCACTTTATACCTAAAGCGAATCACTATCATTTTATGCCTAAAAGTAATTACAACCTATAACTTATACTTAAATTTAACGCCACTTTTGTTTGGGTTTTGAATAGTAAAATATATATCTCAACATTTATACTTATGACTAAATAAGCCTATCTGTGACTGACTGAGTTTATCACAGTCATCGCATCGATAACATCAAGCAATTTTGAGAAATGTCCTAGAAATATTATCTGACTGTATAAATGTTTAATTATTTATACAGTTTGTATAGTGTCTTATATTAAAGTAAACAGTGGCAGTGATTTCTGAATTATTATCATGATTATGACATAAGATATAAGAAAGCTGCACTTTCTCACACAAGATAGCTGATGCTGAGAGAGATAGAATAAGGCAGAAGTAGTGGCGAGGATGACAATTTATTACATCCTGCAGGTTTTTTCTGGTCCCTTTCTGCATTCTTTCCAGGATTTTTACTTTTATTTATATTCACTATTCGAGTTATAGATTACCTCTCTATAAGATTTATGGAGTATTAAGCAAATACTACAGGTACCATAAACTACCTATTTGAAGCCGGGGCTTATATTAGGAAGTTGGAGGTTCCGCTTTCGGGTTTGAGTTGCAAGTCAGGGTGCAGCTTTAAATAGGGCCTTTTGCCAATTTAAAGTGAGCGTGGCGAGACAAGCCGGGGTGGGGTGGTCATACGAAAATTACCGGTGTTGCCAAAATAATGTATTGCATCATAACGTCATACAAGTCAACAAGTCAGGAGATAATTCAACTTGAAAGCTGCGTCGTAAGATGTTGTTTTCCCAGGCATTGTGTTACCGTTGCATTCAAGACTCACAATGAGCTACTTACGGTTGTGTTATTTATTACTACTGCCACGCGACTCTGCCCACACCTATTGTAGACCAATGATCACAGGCCAGGTTTCAGGTGGTGTAAATTAATATGGCTGCCACTGGCCTCGCACCAAATGCAATAAATTAATTGTGCCAGACAGAAACTTGACACTGGGTAGGTACAACAGTGATTCATAAACATGCAGTAAGAACCAGGAGAGCCAGCCACTGGTGTGACACTTGGTAAGAGCTGCGATTGGAGAGGGAGAGGTGAATGTTGTTAGTAGTCGCGAATGCCTTGTATAAACAATTAATTGGCTTGGTAGGGCCCAGGAGAGCCAGCCACTGGTGTGACACCTGAAAAGAGGTGCGATCAGAGAGGGAGAGGTGAATGTTGTTAGTAGTGGCAACTGCTTGTATAAAGAATTAATTGGTTTCGTTGGCTGGACGGGATTAAGCAGGGATACAGGGAGGGTTGTGTCGAGAGACCAAAGCCCGGGTGCGGCTTATAATATGTAGTTTTCCGGAAATGCTTTCTGGGTGCCTGCCAACCCGGTTTTGAGGTCAAAGTTGGGGTGTGGCTTCTAATATGTATGCGGCTTCAAATAGGCAGTTTACGGTATTATAAGAATAGCACGAGTTAATGGGGGCATTAGGCAATTTTATTGGCTTGACATTAAGCTGTAGCAGAAGGGCAGTTCAGTTCTGATTATAGGATTTTAGTGGCCTTAGGAATTTAATGCTATTGTACTAGTTAACACGACCGTCAACTCGTAATAATATATAATTGTTAAGGTTTCCATAGTATATGGTAGATGCACTTCTTGTCTATGGCAAAAGTCTATGGTGGATACACTTTTTGTCTATGACAATAGTATATGGTGGATACACTTCATGTCTATGGCAATAGTATATATAAACTGTTGTAAATATTATAATCATTCATTTATCTTTGTAGGTTTTTCCAATATGCTGGAGGTATGACAGCTTATACATATACTGGTGAACCAGTATTCTAGAGGAAAACAAATACAAAAAACAATGTGGAACCAAGAAGGAAATCTGGATTTTGAATCAGATGAACTGTGCTTACTGGATTGTGGCATAGAAAGCTTAGCAAGTGTGCCGCTGACATCACAGTTACAAGTACTCAATCTGCACTGCAACAATATCCATAATATTGAGAACTTAGGCCATCTGCAAAAACTAAAGCACTTGGACTTATCATCCAATCAGATTCATTGTTTGAAAGGCTTGGAAAGTCTTTCTCAACTTCGAACTCTCAATCTGTCATGCAATTTAATAGAAGTTGTCCAAGGCCTGGAACACTTAACGTGAGTAAAAAGGATCCACACTGTCGTTAATCAGTGGGATATAATTTACAGAAACACTGTGGAAACATCTTGTCAGTTATGTTATGTACCAGTAACGTAACATAAATCATATATTACAAATAAAAAGTATGTGTACCCCAGTAGATGAGTAGTAAGATACCTTGGGTAGTTAATATATGTGATTTATTACCTATTGTAATTATATATATATATACTACAAATGGTTAATATGCAATATAAATAGTAGAATATATTGCACTTCATTATAATGATTATGTGCCAGTGATACCGTTATTTATGTTGATATACCAGCAGTATTTGTTTTTCTATACTTTCACAGGTCTCTGGTCAAGCTAACTTTGTCCTATAATCAAGTCGAGGATCTATCCGGATTTCAGCATATGCATGGCCCTTCTTATAAGCTAAGCCATTTGGAACTGCATGGCAATAAGATTGGCTCTATCAGTGATGTCGCACAATGTTTAGGTGGCTGTATAAACCTGCGAAGACTCTCTTTACGTCAGGGAGATGCATCAAACCCAGTTTGCAATGCCCAAGGTGAGTAGTGTGGTAGAACATATATTTGTGAGCTAAAGTCTATACCGGTATTTACTTTTGATTAAATAGATTGATATCACTGAGCTGTGTATGGCTACATGATGCAAACTCTGCTGTCGTAAGTTACAGTTTATGATATCACTGTCTTATCACCGTGAAACGTTACCTTGTGATGTATGCTGGATGGAGTTGTTGGTTCCTGCAATATATGTAATATGTGCATTTAATGAAAATGCCAGTCACTGTGATATCTGGGAAGTAGACACGATGAGAAAAACAGTCACTGATATCTGTGAAGTGGACATGATGAGAAGAAGAGTCACTGTAAAAACAATGAGATGGACAAGAGAATGACATTCATTGTTATATTTGTGAAGTAGACATGATGAGAAAAACAGTCACTGTGATATCTGTGAAGTAGACATGATGAGAAAAACAGTCACTGATATCTGTGAAGTGGACATGCTGAGAAGAACAGTCACTGTGATATCTGTGAAGTAGACATGATGAGAAAAAAACAGTCACTGTGAAATCTGTGAAGTGAACATGATGAGAAAAACCGTCACTGTGATATCTATGAAATGGCCATGATGAGAAAAACAGTCACTGCGATATCTGTGAAGTAGACATGATGAGAAAAACAGTCACTGTGATATCTGTGAAAGAGACATGATGAGAAAAGCAGTCACTGTGATATCTGTGAAATGGCCATGATGAGAAAAGCAGTTACTGATATCTGTGAAATGGGCGTGATGAGAAAAACAGTCACTGTGATATCTGTGAAAGAGACATGATGAGAAAAGCAGTCACTGTGATATCTGTGAAATGGCCATGATGAGAAAAGCAGTCACTGATATCTGTGAAATCGGCGTGATGAGAAGAACAGTCACTGTGATATCTGTGAAGTATAGACTTGATGAGAAGAACAGTCACTGTGATATCAGTGAAGTGGACATGATGAGAAGAAGAGTCACTGTGATATCAATGAGATGGACAAGAGAATAACATTCATTGTTATATTTGTGAAGTAGACATGATGAGAAGAACAGTCATTTATATCTCTGAAGTGGACATGATGAGAAGAAAAGTCACTGATATCTGTGAAGTGGACATGCTGAGAAAAGCAGTCACTGTGATATATGTGAAGTGAACATGATGAGGAAAACAGTCAATGTGATATTTGTGAAATGGGCATTATGAGAAACAGTCAATGATATCTGTGACATATGCAGGAATTACTTATGATATAAAAAGTATAATAAGTTTATTGCACTAAAATGCCTCAGGCCCATGGTACAAAACACATATATACAAACGCAGTTGTTCTTCCCTGTCCCTGTGTAAACCAGTTGAATTTAAATTGTTTCCCTTAATCTCCCTGCATAGTATATAAATTGACCCAGCTGATAAAGTATTACACCATTTCTCGATTTCATTAGAAAAAGTCTGAAATGCAATAATTTTTGATCCAGGGTAAGTATTTCTTACGAATGTCGATATACACATCACATATGCACACAAAGAGAATTCGTCTTCGACATAAAATATACCTTTACGGCTACAATGTTAGCTGTATCTTTCGTCTCTGGATATATTTAGTCTCCTGCCGGTTATGATATACACATCATGTGATATCAAATGATCCGCTACTGTCATATCTGTGGTATTTCAGGGTACCCGCGAGATATCCTGCAGCGTCTCCCGAGACTTCTAAGTCTTGATGGGGCCAACCGCCAAGGTCAAAGTTCAGGGACGGAGGAGATCCTGGCTGACATCCCCGGCATTGATCACTATATGGACCTCTTACTCTCTAGCGAGAGCTCAGTAAGATACGCGCCACGATATATCTCATGTCTCTGATGTACGGACATAGAATGCATTTCACAGATGTCGTTTGGGGCCGCCTTACGACTTTGCGTATCACAGTTTCAGTTCAGATTATTCCATTGTGATGGCGCCACTGCATGTGCTGTTATGCATTCTGGGTAATATATTGGTCCTTACGCTACGTCGAGATGGCGTTATGATATGGTAACGAATTATGTTGAGCAATAAACTCCATATATTCGTCATCCATTTGACGGAAAGAATAAGTTCATGGGGTGTAATTTTTTTTCAAAGTTTGCATATGTTTTCGAAGCCGTCCATCCGAATGGTCTGGTGGTTAACGCATTCGGGCTATCGATTGCCGTAGACGAGCCCTTGTGCTAGAAAGGGTAATTCTCCTATACATGGTTGCTATATTATGGATTAATTTTCACGTTTACTCTTTCATTAATGCGATTCTTTGGACGAACGTTTCCTTACCATGATCGCAATGTAATAAATCAAAGTTTCTTTTAGTAGTGGGACTATTTCCGTGCAATCGCCATCCGTATACGGCTCTGGTTTGTCCTGTCATCTCATTGTGTCCAGGGGGGGGGGGGGTCGGGGGGTCAGTTTATGCACAAACACATTAGCCTGAAAGACGAGTCCATCATCGTAATCATTATCACAATTAACCTTCGTCCAGCGGATAAGAAACAAATCGTACATTTTGCGGTAAAAGCATGACATTTGGCACACATGTCCGAAATGAATGTCTAATCGAATTTAGCTATAGTCTCAAGCCAGATTTGACCCCTGAGATTATTATAATATGAGGCCGCGCCTTAATTGCGTACGTACCGACCCCGCAGGATGTGGTGGACCCCCTGCGCATGGCGACCCCGAAGGTTGACGCCGCCTTGGAGAACTTCCGGCTGCGGGGCGGGGCCACCACGTCCGAGACTGACACCGGCGCCGGCTCCTCCACGCTGGGCGACAGATCCCGAACGTCACCCCTGGCGACGGGATCCTGCAAACCTGAGGCCCAGGTCAGAATGAACGGCAGAGCGCACAACATGTCGACCATTGGAAATCAATCTTACTTAATATATTTATTTATGTTTTTTTTTATATTTGTGTGACGATGCTGAACCTAATAGTGTATCTATTTACATATATTGCTTTTTTATTTTTATTTTCTTTATGTTCTTTGTAACTATTCTGAAGTGTATCAGTAACTTGTTTCAAAAGACTCCTCTGATAGACAGTGTACCTAAATTAAGCGCGAACATTACGCTAATTATCAAGTTTAGGAATGAATAACGTTCGGTTATTAATCATTTTCAGTACATATTTATGTGAACTAGTAATGGCAGAGATTGTATAGTACCTTAAATACGCTCTGGTAATAGCAGTACAGAGCTAATGCATCATAACGGCTCCACGTGAACGTATTCCGAGAGGTTCCTCGCTATTGTATCGATGGTAAATCATGAGTGATAATTGTCAAACGTTGTTATGTTGACAACGGGAATGCTCTTGATCATTGCAGGACGCGTCTGTTGCCATGACCACGGCCCGTGACGCTCGTCTCGAGACTCTGGAGCAACAGATGCGACAGTTGCTGCACAGATCTGAGGTAAAACCCGTGAGCAGTCATGAAGCAACTGTCTAGGACTGGCCTGTGAGCCAGCTGTGTTTATACACACCACTAGCGAAGCGGCTTCATTATCTGAAACAGTCTCAGTATTTCCGAAACGTCCCTTGGCAGCTTTAAGGCAATGGCAAACCGAGAGAGCTCGAAAGCGACCATCCGCTTAGATGACGTTAATCTTAACATTACGATTATCATTATCTTGAAACTGACATGACTGATAGATCTTGCAAAGGTACCGCTACGAATATTCTGCACATCTCTCCATGCAATTTCTATTAATTGATCGTATTTTTTTCATTTGTGTTCAGAAAGCATTGAACACATCCGAATCAACAAGCGCGGATGACACCGTGTCTCCAAGCCAGTCCAAGGTGGCGAAACTAAAGGCTAAAAGAGGTAGGCGTCACATATCACATACATACGTCTCTCTCCATCTCTTTTGAAAGGAGGACTGGGTCTGGCCTTTATATTGTATATATTGTATATAAATTGTTTTGATGAAACGCCCTGAATGTAGATGCTAGGGTTTGTGTAAACACTAGTTTTATTAACCATTGGCAAATAGTACAACATACTATATTAAAGTTGCATGTGGAGTTGTTTCGCTGTTTTTGAATGCCAAATTTGCGTATAAGAACACAAACCTAAGACAACAGACAATAAATATCTACCATATCGCTCACCAATTATCTGCCAATGAGCAAAACATTTCAAATTCATGAATTGTCCACCACAAAAATGAAAACTTGTGCTGATTTGAAACGTCATAAACGTGTGTACACAAGTCGTTTACCGGTGCCACCGACAGGGGCGCCCAAGCGCTAAATTATATGAGACAATAGAAGCGTCCGGAGCGCCACTTGTTTTTTGGCGGTGGCCGTTGACACTGCTTGTGGTCAAAGGTAACATTTCCTGTTTATGTTTATTTTGGTACAGCCGTTGCAACGGTCAGCTCCACATGTAACTTTAATGTCTCTAGTAGGTGCCATGGTTCATTCAACCTATGTATCTGCAATGATTTCAGAAGCTCGCTCTGATATGAGCGTATGATCTTATTTGCGCACCGAGACAAGAACCTGGTTACTCTAGCTTCGTATAGCTTCATCTTCATAACTGAAGGGGCCGGCCTGGTAGCTCAGTGGGTTGGATCGATCGTCTTGAGTGCTCTTTCCCATTGAGAGCCTAACGGCACGTGGATCGGTGGTTCGAGCCCCGCTGTGGCCATATCTGTGTGGTCGCAGGATAAAGATCCCATGTCCTTTTTCGCAAAGAGTAGGGGATTACCCCCGGGGACATGGCTCCACTCTCCCTTGACGAAAAATGGTTAATGCGTCCAGAATATACAACCAACCATAACTCTGAATTGTGTGACGACGCGGGCACGTGGGAGAATAAGCCTCGAACGCGAAAGTGTATCAGAGCAGAATTAAATTTGTACTTTAAAGGAAATTTGAGCGGTTCCAAGTGCGAACAACAACAAAGTACGCTGAACTAAACAATTAACACCAACAACGAGGTACGCTTTCACAGTAAATTTATTAAAACTGCTTACCAATGCATTCGTACATACATATACAAACGGCGGGATATCTCACAGATGGAAGCCTGGATTGAGTGGAGTGTGTTCCGGGGTTTCCACTGTATGGGTGAGCTAGCTGACAACAGCACGTCGCGTTCAATCACAGCGCAGGAAGCTGTTGGCCGCCGCTTCCGCACGGGGTTACCGCCCGCCGGGTCCGGGCGACGCGTTCAGTGCACAGTAACACAGGCGGTTTGTTGTCAGCCCTGTCTATCCGCAGTGTACGGGGTAACCTAGGCAGCGGTACGGGTCGGTACACGTCACCTGCTGATTACTATGGGCGGCCGATTTCACCGGCTAAACAGTTGTCGTTTGAAGACGCAACGTCTCCAACGAACGACTTCCCACTTGCCAGCCAATGATGTCCTACGTATCCCTATCTCATAATCCCCCACCAGACCCTCACGTGTTCTCTACCAGTCGCCCACCAGTCCTCACGTGTCCCCCACCAGTCCCCCACCAGTCCTCGCCAGCCCCCCGCCAATTCCCACCAGTCCCCGCGTGCCTCCTACCAGTCTCCCACCAGTCCCCCACCAGTCCCTTCCAGTCCCCCACCAGTCCCCACGTGTTCCCTACCAGTCCTCACCAGTCCCCCACCAGTCCCTCACCAGTCCCTTCCAGTCCCCCACCAGTTCCCACGTGTTCCCTACCAGTCCCCACCAGTCCTCACCAGTCCCCCACCAGTCCCCACGTGCCCCCCACCGCCACCAGTCCTCCTCCAGTCCCCCACTAGACCCCCACCAGTCCCCCACGAGTCTTCCAACCGTCTCCCACCATTCCCTCATCAGTCACCTTCATCTGGTAAACTCGTAAACACAGCCCTGGCCCTGTGGCACAGCCCTGGCCCTGTGGCACATCCCTGGCCCTGTGGCACAGCCCTGGCCCTGTGGCACATCCCTGGCCCTGTGCCACATCCCTGGCCCTATGGCACAGTCCTGGCCCTGTGGCACAGCCCTGGCCCTGTGGCACAGCCCTGGCCCTGTGGTACAGCCCTAGCCCTGTGGTACAGCCCTAGCCCTGTGGCACAGCCCTGGCCCTGTGGCACAGCCCTGGCCCTGTGCCACATCCCTGATCCTATCGCCCAGCCCTGGCCCTGTGACGGAGTCCTAGCCCTGCCCCGTGGCACAACCGTGACCCTGTGGCCTGGCCCTGTGGCACAGCCCTGGCCCTGTGGCGCAGCCCTGGCCCTGTGGCACAGCCCTGGCCCTGTGGCGCAGCCCTGGCCTTGTGGCACATTCCTGGCCCTGTGGCGCAGCCCTGGCTTTATGGCCTGATCCTGTGGCACATTCCTGGCCCTGTGGCACAGCCCTGGCTCTATGGCCTGATCCTGTGGCACAGCCCTGGCCCTGTGGCACAGCCCTGGCTCTATGGCCTGATCCTGTGGCACATTCCTGGCCCTGTGGCACAGCCCTGGCTCTATGGCCTGATCCTGTGGCACATTCCTGGCCCTGTGGCACAGCCCTGGCTCTATGGCCTGATCCTGTGGCACAGCCCTGGCCCTGTGGCACAGCCCTGGCTCTATGGCCTGATCCTGTGGCACAGCCCTGGCCCTGTGACGGAGTCCTAGCCCTGCCCCATGGCACAGCCGTGACCCTGTGGCCTGGCCCTGTGGCACAGCCCTGGCCCTGTAGCACATCCCTGGCCCTGTGGCGCAGCCCTGGCCCTATGGCCTGATCCTATGGCCCAGCCCTGGCCCTGTGACGGAGTCCTAGCCCTTTACCGTGGCACAGCCGTGACCCTGTGGCCTGGCCCTGTGACACAGCCCTGGCCCTATGACACAGCCCTGGCCCTGTGGCACATCCCTGGCCCTGTGACGCAGCCCTGGCTCTGTGGCACATCCCTGGCCCCGTGGCGCAGCCCTGGCTCTATAGCCTGGTCCTGTGGCACAGCCCTGGCCCTGTGACGGAGTCCTAGCCCTTTCCCGTGGCACAGCCGTGACCCTGTGGCCTGGCCCTGTGACACAGCCCTGGCCCCGTGACACAGCCCTGGCCCTGTGGCACATCCCTGGCCCTGTGACGCAGCCCTGGCTCTGTGGCACAGCCCTGGCCCTGTGCCACAGCCCTGATCCTATCGCCCAGCCCTGGCCCTGTGACGGAGTCCTAGCCCTGCCCCGTGGCACAACCGTGACCCTGTGGCCTGGCCCTGTGGCACAGCCCTGGCCCTGTGGCGCAGCCCTGGCCCTGTGGCACAGCCCTGGCTCTGTGGCGCAGCCCTGGCCTTGTGGCACATTCCTGGCCCTGTGGCGCAGCCCTGGCTTTATGGCCTGATCCTGTGGCACATTCCTGGCCCTGTGGCACAGCCCTGGCTCTATGGCCTGATCCTGTGGCACAGCCCTGGCCCTGTGGCACAGCCCTGGCTCTATGGCCTGATCATGTGGCACAGCCCTGGCCCTGTGACGGAGTCCTAGCACCCCCCCATGGCACAACCGTGACCCTGTGGCCCAGCCCTGGCCCTGTGACGCAGCCCTGGCCCTGTGGCACATCCCTGGCCCTGTGACGCAGCCCTGGCCCTGTGGCGCAGCCCTGGCTCTGTGGCACATCCCTGGCCCTATGGCCTGATCCTGTGGCCCAGCCCTGGCCCTGTGACGGAGTCCTAGCCCTTTACCGTGGCACAGCCGTGACCCTGTGGCCTGGTCCTGTGACACATCCCTGGCCCTGTGGCGCAGCCCTGGCCCTATGGCCTGATCCTGTGGCCCAGCTCTGGCCCTGTGACGGAGTCCTAGCCCTGCCCCGTGGCACAGCCCTGGCCCTGTGACCTGGCCCTGTGGCACAGCCCTGGCCCTCTGGCACAGCCCTGGCCCTGTGGCGCAGCCCTGGCCCTGTGGCACAGCCCTGGCCCTGTGGCACAGCCCTGGCTCTATGGCCTGATCCTGTGGCACAGCCCTGGCCCTGTGACCTGGCCCTGTGGCACAGCCCTGGCCCTCTGGCACAGCCCTGGCCCTGTAGCACATCCCTGGCCCTATGGCCTGATCCTGTGGCCCAGCCCTGGCCCTGTGACGGAGTCCTAGCCCTTTACCGTGGCACAGCCGTGACCCTGTGGCCTGGTCCTGTGACACATCCCTGGCCCTGTGGCGCAGCCCTGGCCCTATGGCCTGATCCTGTGGCCCAGCTCTGGCCCTGTGACGGAGTCCTAGCCCTGCCCCGTGGCACAGCCCTGGCCCTGTGACCTGGCCCTGTGGCACAGCCCTGGCCCTCTGGCACAGCCCTGGCCCTGTGGCGCAACCCTGGCCCTGTGGCACAGCCCTGGCCCCGTGGCGCAGCCCTGGCCCTGTGCCACAGCCCTGACCCTTTGGCGCTGCCCTGGCCCTATGGCCTGATCCTGTGGCACAGCCCTGGCCCTGTGACGGTGTCCTAGCCCTGCCCCGTGGCACAGCCGTGACCCTGTGGCTTGGCCCTGTGGCACATCCCTGGCCCTGTGGCGCAGCCCTGGCCCTATGGCCTGATCCTGTGGCACAGCTAGCCCTGGTCCTGTGACGCAGCCCTGGCCCTGTGCCACAGCCCTGGCCCTGTGCCACAGCCCTGGCCCTGTGGCGCAGCCCTGGCCCTGTGGCACATCCCTGGCCATGTTGCGCAGCCCTGGCCCTGTGACCCAGCCCTGGCCCTATGGCCTGATCCTGTGGCACAGCCCTGGCCCTGTGACGCAGCCCTGGCCCTGTGCCACAGCCCTGGCCCTGTGGCACAGCCCTGGCCCTGTGGCGCAGCCCTGGCCCTGTGGCAAATCCCTGGCCCTGTGGCGCAGTCCTGTTCCTGTGCCACAGCCCTGGCCCTGTGGCACAGCCCTGGCCCTGTGGCACAGCTCTGGCCCTGTGGCACAGCCCTGGCCCTGTGGCGCAGCCCTGGCCCTCTGCCGCAGCCCTGTTCCTGTGCCACAGCCCTGGCCCTTTGACGCAGCCCTGGCCCTATGGCCTGATCCTGTGGCACAGCCCTGGCCCTGTGACGGAGTCCTAGCCCTTTCCCGTGGCACAGCCATGACCCTGTGGCACACATGTCGTCACCAACGCCGAACGACCCTGAAGCTCCACTCTCATTAGAGTCATGTATATATTACTACACACGTCCAATATGGCTGCGACGAATTGATCAAAGTGTCTCGGATTATTACCACGTGTTATTACGTTACTGCCGCTCATTGATCTCAAGACGCGGCCATATTAATTACCAGAAGCAGCGGCTTGTTTTCTTATATAAGGACGTGTGCCGTATACATTAAGGAAAAGAGGCAGGGTGAGAGAGAGAGGGGCGCATACATACTGTATAAAGAGACGAGGGAGAGCGAGAGAGAATGAGATAAATAAAGACAAAACCAGAGGGTGTCGTCAGAGAGAGAATACAGAGAAAAAATTGAGGGAATGAGAAAGAATGCAGAGGAAGGGAGGGAAGTAAAAGAGAAAACACGGCAGGTCGGGATGGAGGGGTGTTGGGGGGGGGGGGGGTGGGGGTGGAGGGGAGACATCATGGTAAGACAGAATGACGGGAGTGAAAGAAGATAGTAAATAAGTCGCGCTGAGTCCATATTAATATCGGGTGACCCTGGCTGGAGAACGGTCCCCGTCCTTCACCGTGCGACTGCCCACATGTGTGATTTATATCAGACCACATGATGAGGATCATGTGTTTGCTGCCGCCATGCAATACCATGTAGGTGGTACCACTAACCCCCCCCCCCCCGTCACCCCTACCCACCCCTTCCCTCACCCATCACTTTTTAGTTACCGCCAGTCAAAAGGTAAGTTTACACACGCCAGGGCTGTCCAATCTTCTTGTCGCATGCAGACGAAATGTCATGATGACTCTGGAAATAAGGAGAGATAATTACAAAGGACGGCGCCATTATGACGTCAGAGCACGTGCACCATCTCCATGGGGACCTTGAGGTTCTTGTCGACGGACTCTCCAGGGTTCACAATGCGGTCGCTAAGCTATAGTGTCCAGCCGTAATGAAGTCCCCTCGGCTTCTTGACCCTAATGTCACTAATAAAATAATTGATGAGCTGAAACCTAAGGCTAGTTCTGGGCATGATGACATGTCAATGAAAATGCTGAAACTATTAAAAGTAGATTTAAGTAAGCCAATTACCCACATCATTAACCAATCAATTTCTACTGGTATATTGGCAGAGGGCGTTAAGCTTGCGCCATAGTCCCTCTGCCCCACGTCAAATTTAACCATCAGAATTATCCTTCATACGCGAAAATTGAAATGAATGTAATCGAAGATAAATTCGCAGTTTGGCATCAAATACACCTCTGTTTAGTATTTACTGTGCCACTGGTACCATTCCTGACTAATGCATTTGAGTTTGATTAATTTGAGGCCATGTTACTTCCGAACTATATTTTCGAGTGCGGTCATGGTCAGGGGCGTGAAACGTTTAGAACTTTGACCCCATTTTATTTTGAAGTAATTTTTTTCTTAACTCTTCCTTTGTGACCATTCGACAACAGAATGTCTATATATTTTCTAATTCTGCATCGAAAATTCAATATTCAATCTAAAAAATTCTCTAAAACCATTCGTGACCCCAGGATCGTTGGGGTCAACCGTGAGGTTGGCGGTGACGTGGGGCAGAGGTGATGTGAGGAACGAGCGCCCTCTGCTGGCAGAGTGGGCACCGCCCCTGTGAGGATAGTCGTAGCATGGCCCTGTAGGGCGTTAACGGCTGAGAGAATGGAAGTGCCTTCTTACCATCAGCCCGCAGCGGCTTCAGCGTGTGTCTGAGCTCTCTGTGTCTGAGTACCCATGCCGCCCCTCCTCTCTCCGCACCCCCCCCCCCTCTCCCTCCACCCCTCTACGCAACCTCTACCCCTCTGCGCAACCCCCGACCCCCGCTGCTCCACGCAGCCCCCTCCCTCCACCATCCCACACGTTTCTTTTCCATCGTCGATGACGACGATTCCACCCATGCGTTTCCTGCGCAATAGTAGTTGCGAAATAGTTTTGTTCTCCAACCGACCAACCATCCTGTTATGTTGGTTTCTTCAAGAGAAGGTATTCGCATTACCCACCATTTGCAGTAAATGCCGTTCTTACCTTCTTTTCAAGATGATATGAAGGTACTATTAGTTCTTTCAGTGCAAAGGGTTTACCGTGATGCAATTATGCAACCCTTTATCACATTGTCCTGGTTTTTTTTATACCTCTAATGGTCCTTACTGTTGACACAAGTTGCACAAACACTAACTAATATATGGTTCTTCTATGTTAGAACAAACCATGTTTTATCTCTCGTAATACTCATGCTTGAAATTAATCATCCATAATATCAACGTCGTGCTCAAACTCCCCATATAAGATGGATCTTCATTAATATGTCTTCCCTAACCATCCCATGCTGAATAAAACCATCCATGGCCGTTCATCATCTAAAGCCTATTCTATTTTTATCGTTCGTGTCCCACTCCTGACGTCTCTCTCGGTCTCTCGTGGTTTGATGCCAGTCACATGACAGTCATGTGACTTCCCAAACCATCGTTATGAATTGTGTAGCAGGTGCACTTCACACATCTGTGTTTTAGATTGATGACGGTTTTCTATGTTCTAACAACACATGGGTTTATGTCGCTCATCTGGCAACCGGTCCAGGTCATTGTGGTCAGTGTACGATAGATTTCTCCGGCTGTCGAATGCTTGAAGTGAGTTGAAATTACCGATGTATTGATTGCTATCGTCCTTCGCAACATAATACCTCTTCTGTTCCTTTTGAATGTCAATACCTGTTGGCTGAGTGTCATGTGCTATCTCGTCTAGATCCCGTTGATGGGGTGCGGTCAATAGTCAAGAAACAACAAAACCATGTTAGTTGCCAATACTAATCCAATGCTGAAATGTAGGCCAATATTACCATTAGTCAAGCATTAGCAAAGCTCTAAGGCCAGCCTGGTGGTGGTGTTGTTGCTTGGCTATTTATTGACTCGATCATAAGGTATTGAAATCCAAAGTGGAGAGAAGAGATATTATGTAAACCGTGACTCTGTTCTAGCTTCTACGATTTTGCCAAATAAATGTTTAAAGCCATTAATATGGTCAGAAGTCGTCTAAATCAATAACTATTTGCGTCGTAGCTAAATATTTGCTATACTAATAATTTGCTATCGGTGATAATGGTGGCCTGACCAATGATAGCACTGCTTGTTTACTTGTCTCCGATAGACGCTCTTTCTTCCTTCTCTTTGGGCGTTGAAGGCCTTTTTTGTGCGTCTATGTTACAGGGTGTATCGATGCTTTTAGAAGGATTATGTAACTCATTGCGTAAAAGAACCTCCCGCGCTGGCTATTTTCGAGTTTAGCCGTCGAGCAGGGAGAGCAGTTTTGAAATTGACCAATCAGAAAAAAACAGCGTTGATTGTCCGGTCCTGTGGCTGGACGTACGGTGCCCATGGTAACACGGGGCCCATGGTAACGTCCTCTCCTGATCTTCCAGATGTGGACGAGACGGATGAGAGTGACGAGGATGCCCGTGCCGGGCGCCTGGGAGCTAAGGCGAAAGCGGGTCGGGGCCCTGGGAGGCGACCGCAGCCGGCCGCCGCCACGTCCGCGTCCGCGTTCAGCAATGCCGCGTCCGGTCGACCGCGGTCCAAGGTGGCGCCATCTGGGGAGAAGAAAGGCAACGATCGCGCGAGAAATCCTCGGTGAGTATTCTTCTTTGTTAACCTATGCATGGTGATGACTGGGCGGAGTCGCTGTACCGCTTTGTAGTGACTGATTCAATGTTGTGGACCATCATATGGCCTGTCACCATAGATACGTATGACAACGGTCATTAGTTTATTAACTTTTATGGGTTAAGTAGGTCATATGCTAGTGTATGTTGGTATTGCATTATAACGTTGCAACTGTAGCATTCAAATATAACGGGCGGTCATTGGGTAGCATCTTGGACTATTGTCGACTGTGATCTACTAGACCAACCCAAGCAGGATAAAAGACTCCATTCCTCGTAAATGGTAGATGATTAGACATCTTGTAATCTTTAAGTTAAGAACCCCCATCGTCGGAATAGTACCACTTAAACTACCAAAACAATCCAGTATAGCGTTCAAGCTGCAAGCTGGCGCGCTGTCCGTGCCTGAATACATTAGCGCTGGTTTATTTAATACTGGCAAAGTGGACTCCACGAAACCAGAGGTGGGAAATCTTGGACTGCTCGTACATGGAGAAGACAGATCGAGATAATGCATTCATACTGGAATTACGTTAATTGTCTTGCCTAAACACATGTTAAGGTAAGCTACCCATAATAAGCCTCGGCGATTTTGAGCAAACCTTGGTAAGCATCGGCGGGCTGTAGCCCTGAGATTTTACGCGGTCTTAATGAAACAAAGCACGAATAAAACACAGCAAAAGAAGTGGTGACATAGCTAGAATTAATAGAGCATCCTATAATAAACTTCAACGATTTAGAAAAGACCTCAGAAAACATCGGCGGGTGTCACTGAAAGGGCGATCCCTAACTCGTTATGTCATTCACAGGGGAATTCCCAATTCGTGACGTCTTTCACAGGGTATTTCCCCGAGAATGGCTCGAATGAATCGGAAAATTCAAGAAAAAGGCATCGAGAAAACTTATAAATAGTTCAGAAAACATTCGTGTAGATCTTAATTATATCGGAGACCATTACATATAGCCAGATTTATTAACATGTGACCCCAGGGGTAAATTACTGATAAGTGGTGTGACATAAACTGCGCCAAAAAATACTTGTGAAATAACATTTTCAAGCTTCAGGGCGTGTTTCTCGGGAAATTTGCACGGCTACCTATATTTTTCTTAATTTTTATTACAAGGACGATGTTTTTAGAAGTTTTTCAAAGAGGTTTGGTGTCAAGATTTTCTTTTTGATGAAATTATAGCCCATTTTGTGAAGTTGGTGATTTCGAATTTTGGCAAAAACTGTTCTGCATAATTGCACTTTATTATTACCATTCTGTTATTTTTTGTGGCTACTATTTACATTTTTGAATATCATCCCTGTATTGCACTAGGTTTGAGCTTTCCAAAGAGCTATTACTGATGATAATGACTGAATATGGAGCTGAATTGTAGCAAAATTACATATTCGTGGTAGGTATCAAGTTTTGCTCATTGTGAAATGGGGTTATACTTGGAAAATGGAGCATGTTTTTTTAACGGGACGGTAAATTATCCTAAAAATTCACCAGAAGGTGTGTAATTGGGTATACTTTCATAAAATAATCACAGAGTTCTTTTACCTTGTTATTATGGGTAGTTTACCTTCCAGCTGCAGCAATGTTTCCCCTGCATTGTTCGTTACTCATTTTCTTCTTGTTGACATATTTTCTGACTGTGTCAATGTCTACTCTGTAGGATATAGATATTTTATCATGTTTAGGAAGTCTAAAAACGTTGCCATTTACCACACAATATACCTCCGCCGTGTGAGAAAAAACACGTGGGCTTAGCACGAAGACAAAATCTTCATGGCAAACATTGCTTCCATATCGTATGTTGAACGCGGATAACTTCCGGACTACATAGATAAGGACAGTTGTCGATCTAATAGCAGGCGGCGAATGCATGTCTCATAATGAGATATTCTTGTGCAAAAAATGAGAAAATGTTCTAATCGTTTCTCGTGAATATCCCGCTGAATTGTCACTAATTTGCGTGTAATAACCCAACTGCATGGGAGTATGATTACCAGCGTCAAGGCACACGGGGTGTTGTGCTTTGTTACTTCTGTCCGCATGATGCCAACGGCGCTGTCATCCTATACAATAGGGGTAACGGAATAATCATTGTATAATCGCTGTGCACTTGGAATTTTTGAGCTTGCTCGTCGAGGGAGGGAGGGCAGTTTTGTGTAATTGATAGAGGTGTGCGGCGTGGTAATTGTTCTATCGTCGCGGCTGTCTGTCTGTAGCTGTCTTGGATGCCCCCACTTGGGAGAGCGTCCCAATACTTGTCGGGTTGGTGGAATCACGCCGGCGCAAAGGTGCCCACCAGCTAAAGTGGCGTGTCTGTATGTATAGGCCGTGCCTGAGGCAACCCGCCACGCCTCCTGGCTATTTATATGGCGTCGAATCCGACCAAAACAGAGGGATGCTTGCCCGTTGCCGTGATGTCTGGTGCTGTCTTCGCAGCCAACACACTCATATTTGTTTTTACGATAATAATGTACGTACAATATTTATATGTACATATTAATCTCCAACGATTTTTAACTGTTGCATATTAGCCAAGATATATGCATCTCTTGAATGTTACTATAGCCCAGCAATTGGGGCTGTGTATGTGTATGTTGTCCCGCCCCCCCCCCCCCCCCCAACCCCCCCAACCCCCCTTGCGTTGTGGATCATCAGAATTGAGCCATGTAAGCCGGTCTGGGAGAAATATCGCTCGACTTGGTTCTGCCTTATTGGCATTATGGTGATAGTTGGCAGTCATGTTACGGTATCAGAATGCTGGTCAGGAGATGAATTATCTGACTCGCTATGGCAACATTATTCATATTTGAACATCCTCAAGAATTCTGGCCTGCTGTGTCGAGTTTCCAGACCCTGTGTATGAGCCGATGTTTGACATTTTGCTTCTGCCTCCTGGCAACTTTAACATGCTGTGACAATTTCTTTGACCGTTATGACATGATATTTGACCTTCTCTCTCAAGATCTGTGACCTGTTGTGACCTGTAATCTGAGCCATTACACCATATCTGTGTGCGTCGCTGGTAGGTGATGAGCCGATAACTGGCCTAGGAAATCCATCGCACCATTCTATGCGAGGTAAAGGCACGTGCTGTGCGACATAAATCACGTGGTGTGCGCCATAAAGCACGTGTTGTGCGATATAAAGGCACGTGCTGTGCCACATAAAGCACGTGTTGTGCGACATGAAGCACGTGTTGTGCGACATAAAGCACGTGTTTTGTTTGAATGGTTGGTTGGTCTTTGGTCTATGAAGGACACTTTGGCCTACGAAGGTCACTTTGGCCTATGAACGACACTGGCTTATAAAGGTCACTTTGGCCTGTAAAGGACACTTTGGCCCGTGAAGGGCACTTTGGCCTATGAAGGTCATCCCCAGACCAAGAGGAGGACCAAGGGTAGGACGGAGCAATAACTTCAGGCTCGAGGACCAATGTCATCATGTCCGAGATAAGAACACGTGTTGTGTGAAGTAAATCATGTGTAGTGTGAAGTAAATCACGCACTTTGTTAAATAAACACGTATTGTATGAGGCAAAACACTATTACGTAAATTAAACAAGTGGACACGCGTTGTATGAGATAAACACGTGTTGCGTGATGTAAACACGTGTTGCGTGATGTAAACACGTATTTTCTGAGATAAAAGCGTGTTACGTGATGTATGCACGTGTTGTGTGATGTAAACATGTGTTTTGTGTAAACACTTGGGTGATGCAAACACGTCTTGTGCGAGATAAAACACGCGTCGAGCGAGTTAGGAGCGCGTAAAAACGCGTATTGCGTGCGCTAAAAACATATGTTGCGTGAGCCAAAACGCGGCGTAAAAACCCGCCTCGTGTGAGTTGGCGTTGATGAGACCTGGCCGTGTGTGGCAGCGCGCGACAGTCCCCGGTGTAGGGTCCCGCCGGGGTGGGGGCGGTGGGGAGTTGGAGGTGGGGGAGGTGGGGGGATCTTGCTTGAAGGTTCCTTCCTGCATCATCGGCCTGCAGGCGTCCATTTGGCATTATTAACATAGGTCTACGACCGCCGGCCTCCCGACCAGCGCTTGATTCCAGTCCTTCCTGCAGCGGTTATTGGCACTCAATGCTGAGCGATGGATCGGGCGAGGAACCCTGGGAGAGTTGTGGAGGATACTCGGTGGGGGGGGGGGGGGGCGGAGTGTGGGTGGTAGGGGGTAATTGATGTGGCGTAGTGCTGTTACATGGAACTGGATAACCGTGTGTTAGTCTTTCATTTCCATATATAATACTGCGGCTGACTGAGGCAGCCCCCCTGTGAGATATGCCTCATTCCGCTTGCCATGCGTCCGCATGGCCTCTACCTGTTGTCTGTTTGCTGCCGATGGATGTGTGTCAATGTACACATTGTCTGTACAATATATGCTGGTCTGATCTAGTGCATTGTATACTGGACCCACCTCTGTCACGGCATTGAGTGGGCCTAGATTACACCCTATTATATTTCCTCGTATACAATATATACAATATTTATATGTACATATAAATCTCCAACGATTTTTAACTGTTGCATAGGAACCAAGATATATGCATCTCTTGAATGTTACTATAGCCCAGCAATTGAGTCTGTGTATGTGTATTTTGTCCCCCCCCCCCCCCTCCCCAACCCCCCTTGCGTTGTGGATCATCAGAATTGAGCAATGGAAGCCGGTCTGGGAATATATCGCTAGACTTGGTTCCGCCTTGTTGGCATTGTGGTGTCAGTTGGCAATCATATTACGGTATCAGAATGCTGGTCAGGAGATGAATTATCTGACTCGCTATGGCAACGTATTTGAACTTTTCATCCTCAAGAATTCTGGCCTGCTGTGTCGAGTTTCCAGACCCTGTATATGAGCCGATGTTTGACATTTTGCTTCTGCCTCTTGGCAACTTTAACATGCTGTGAAAATTTCTTTGACCGCTATGACATGATATTTGACCTCCTCTCTCAAGATCTTTGACCTGTTGTGACCTGTAATCTGAGCCATTACACCATATTTGTGTGCGTCGCTGGTAGGTGATGAGCCGATAACTGGCTCAGGAAATCCATCGCACCATTCTATGTGAGTTAAAGGCACGTGTTGTGCGACATAAAGCACGTGTTGTGCGACATATAGCGCGTGTTGTGCGACATAAAGCACGTGTTGTGCGACATAAAACACGTGTTGTGCGACATGAAGCACGTGTTGTGCGACATAAAGCACGTGTTTTGGCGTTTGAGCCGAAAACTTAGAAAACGGTATATGATGTGAATGGTTGGTTGGTCTTTGGTCTATGAAGGAAACTTTGGCCTACGAAGGTCACTTTGGCCTATGAAAGACACTAGCTTATAAAGGTCACTTTGGTCTATAAAGGTCACTTTGGCCTATGAATGACACTTTGGCCTATGAGGGTCACTTTGGTCTATGAAGGTCGCTTTGGCCTGTAAGGGACACTTTGGTCTGTGAAGGACACTTCATCCCCAGACCAAGGGGAGGACCAAGGGTAGGACGGAGCAATAACTTCAGGCTCGAGGACCAATGTCATCATGTCCGAGATAAGAACACGTGTTGTGCGAATTAAATCATGCGTAGTGTGAAGTAAATCACGCACTGTGTTAAATAAACACGCATTGTATGAGGCAAAACACTATTACGTAAATTAAACAAGTAGACACGCGTTGTATGAGATAAACACGTGTTGCGTGATGTAAACACGTTTTATGAGATAAACACATGTTTTATGAGATAAACAGGTGTTGCGTGATGTAAACAGGTGTTGCGTGATGTAAACAGGTGTTGCGTGATGTAAACACGTGTTGTGTGATGTAAACACGTGTTGCGTGATGTAAACACGTGTTTTGTGTAAACACTATTGGGTGATGCAAACACGTCTTGCGCGAGATAAAACACGCGTCGAGCGAGTTAGGAGCGCGTAAAAACGTATTGCGTGCGCTAAAAACATATGTTGCGTGAGGCAAAACGCGGCGTAAAAACCCGCCTCGTGTGAGTTGGCGTTGATGAGACCTGGCCGTGTGTGGCAGCGCGCGACAGTCCCCGGTGTAGGGTCCCGCCGGGGTGGGGGAGGTGGGGGGTTGGAGGTGGGGGAGGTGGGGGGATCTTGCTTGAAGGTTCCTTCCTGCATCATCGGCCTGCAGGCGTCCATTTGGCATTATTAACATAGGTCTACGACCGCCGGCCTCCCGACCAGCGCTTGATTCCAGTCTTTCCTGCAGCGGTTATTGGCACTCAATGCTGAGCTATGGATCGGGCGAGGAACCCTGGGAGAGTTGTGGAGGATACTCGGTGGGGGGGGGGGTGGAGTGTGGGTGGTAGGGGGTAATTGATGTGGCGTAGTGCTGTTACATGGAACTGGATAACCGTGTGTTAGTCTTTCATTTCCATATATAATACTGCGGCTGACTGAGGCAGCCCCCCTGTGAGATATGCCTCATTCCGCTTGCCATACGTCCGCATGGCCTGTACCTGTTGTCTGTTTGCTGCCGATGGTTGTGTGTCAATGTACACATTGTCTGTACAATATATGCTGGTCTGATCTAGTGCATTGTATACTGGACCCACCTCTGTCACGGCATTGAGTGGGTCTAGATTACACCCTATTATATTTCCTCGTATACAATATATACAATATTTATATGTACATATAAATCTCCAACGATTTTTATCTGTTGCATAGGAACCAAGATATATGCATCTCTTGAATGTTACTATAGCCCAGCAATTGAGTCTGTGTATGTGTATTTTGTCCCCCCCCCCCCCCTCCCCAACCCCCCCTTGCGTTGTGGATCATCAGAATTGAGCAATGGAAGCCGGTCTGGGAATATATCGCTCGACTTGGTTCCGCCTTGTTGGCATTGTGGTGTCAGTTGGCAATCATATTACGGTATCAGAATGCTGGTCAGGAGATGAATTATCTGACTCGCTATGGCAACGTATTTGAACTTTTCATCCTCAAGAATTCTGGCCTGCTGTGTCGAGTTTCCAGACCCTGTATATGAGCCGATGTTTGACATTTTGCTTCTGCCTCTTGGCAACTTTAACATGCTGTGAAAATTTCTTTCACCGCTCTGACATGATATTTGACCTCCTCTCTCAAGATCTTTGACCTGTTGTGACCTGTAATCTGAGCCATTACACCATATCTGTGTGCGTCGCTGGTAGGTGATGAGCCGATAACTGGCTCAGGAAATCCATCGCACCATTCTATGTGAGTTAAAGGCACGTGTTGTGCGACATAAAGCACGTGTTGTGCGACATATAGCGCGTGTTGTGAGACAAAACACGTGTTGTGCGACATAAAGCGCGTGTTGTGCGACATAAAGCACGTGTTGTGCGACATAAAACACGTGTTGTGCGACATGAAGCACGTGTTGTGCGACATAAAGCACGTGTTTTGGCGTTTGAGCCGAAAACTTAGAAAACGGTATATGATGTGAATGGTTGGTTGGTCTTTGGTCTATGAAGGACACTTTGGCCTACGAAGGTCACTTTGGCCTATGAAAGACACTAGCTTATAAAGGTCACTTTGGTCTATAAAGGTCACTTTGGCCTATGAACGACACTTTGGCCTATGAGGGTCACTTTGGTCTATGAAGGTCGCTTTGGCCTGTAAGGGACACTTTGGTCTGTGAAGGACACTTCATCCCCAGACCAAGGGGATGACCAAGGGTAGGACGGAGCAATAACTTCAGGCTCGATGACCAATGTCATCATGTCCGAGATAAGAACACGTGTTGTGCGAATTAAATCATGCGTAGTGTGAAGTAAATCACGCACTGTGTTAAATAAACACGCATTGTATGAGGCAAAACACTATTACGTAAATTAAACAAGTAGACACGCGTTGTATGAGATAAACACCTGTTGCGTGATGTAAACACGTTTTATGAGATAAACACATGTTTTATGAGATAAACAGGTGTTGCGTGATGTAAACAGGTGTTGCGTGATGTAAACAGGTGTTGCGTGATGTAAACAGGTGTTGCGTGATGTAAACACGTGTTGCGTGATGTAAACACGTGTTGTGTGATGTAAACACGTGTTGCGTGATGTAAACACGTGTTTTGTGTAAACACTATTGGGTGATGCAAACACGTCTTGCGCGAGATAAAACACGCGTCGAGCGAGTTAGGAGCGCGTAAAAACGTATTGCGTGCGCTAAAAACATATGTTGCGTGAGGCAAAACGCGGCGTAAAAACCCGCCTCGTGTGAGTTGGCGTTGATGAGACCTGGCCGTGTGTGGCAGCGCGCGACAGTCCCCGGTGTAGGGTCCCGCCGGGGTGGGGGAGGTGGGGGTTGGAGGCGGGGGAGGTGGGGGAGGTGGGGGGATCTTGCTTGAAGGTTCCTTCCTGCATCATCGGCCTGCAGGCGTCCATTTGGCATTATTAACATAGGTCTACGACCGCCGGCCTCCCGACCAGCGCTTGATTCCAGTCCTTCCTGCAGCGGTTATTGGCACTCAATGCTGAGCTATGGATCGGGCGAGGAACCCTGGGAGAGTTGTGGAGGATACTCGGTGGGGGGGCGGGGGGGGGGGGGTTGAGGGTAGAGTGTGGGTGGTAGGGGGTAATTGATGTGGCGTAGTGCTGTTACATGGAACTGGATAACCGTGTGTTAGTCTTTCATTTCCATATGTAATACTGCGGCTGACTGAGGCAGCCCCCCTGTGAGATATGCCTCATTCCGCTTGCCATACGTCAGCATGGCCTCATTGTCTGTTTGCTGCCGATGGATGTGTGTCCATGTACACATTGTCTGTACAATATATGCTGGTCTGATCTAGTGCGTTGTATTCTGGACCCACCTCTGTCACTGCATTGAGTGGGGCTAGATTATACCCTATTATATTTCCTCGTCTTATCTTAAGAAATTATGAAATAGGTTAAACTTGAGCCGGTGGTACATTGATTCGTCAGTAATATGGTTTAACCATTATAGTAAATATTAAAGTAATCTGTGAGGGGGAGTGTGTAAAATATATGGCTCATAGTTTGACAATTGTCGCACTTTGTCACGAAATCGGAACAATTGTGCACGATAAAACCTGGGAATTTCGCACCAGGTGACGTCGATGCAGATTATGGTTTAATTGTTAATTATACCAATGATACCACACAATGGGTGGATTAAAACACAATATAATGCTGGAATAGCATTTTACCCTGCGATGTTTTGTACAGTAACGGAGTTTTTACCGAAAGATATAGTATGACTGGCCATCTCATGCGGGAAGCTACATTTACGTGGCCTCAACAGAACAGATATTCTAAACATTGTTTGTTTCGTTGTATCCCCGTTAATTATTCTTAATTTCTGATATACCAGGGCCGAAACGGCCAGGCCAGAATAGCTTGTCCTCGAATAGGACATCAGCGTGGAGCTGGTCGAACTTACTGGCCCTGATATACTCATATCCTTTGTGTCGAAAGACCCTTGAGTACAGGCCTGGTTTCCGCCCTTCCAGTTGCAGTGGGGGGGGGGGGGGGGCGCCTGGATATCACAGTCAGTTAGAGCGCTCGCCTTGAGGGCCCCTTGAGTGCTCTGGCCACCTGAGAGCCTGACGGCACATGGATCGGTGGTTCGCGCCCGGCCGTGGTCATGTCTATATTTTCGCAGGATAAAAATCCCATGTCCTTCTTCGCAAAAAGTAGGGGGTTACCCCCTGGGATATATGGCTCCACTGTCCCTTCCTTCTTCCATTGACGCAATATGACCAACACTTGTTAACACGTCCTGCATATACAATCTAATTGCTCGGTATCAAAGTACGTTAATATATTATGACAGGATTCAAATTCGTATTGCCACGCAGACGAGTAGCGAAAATGTCGACTTAGTCATAAATAATAAATACATTGCGAACATTAGGTCGAATAACATTGGCGGGAATACCAACATTAAATTACCATGTAAAAGAGGTTGAAGAGCTCACAAATGTTAGTAGAAGGATTCCCTGGTGTGTTAGCTAGTATCCCATGCATTCGCTGCTAGATTATCATCATCATCATCAGTCATGATCATTGATACCCGTCACTATTCGTCGTTATCAGTTCCTTCAGCAATATTTGGTCACGGATGGTCTAGTGGTTAGCACGCTCGATACAGCGGGGTGAGGGTGTGGGTGGAGTTGGGGAGGAAAGGGGAGGGGAGGGGGTGGTGGTTTGAGCGGGTTGCGGCGATTGCATCATCAGTGCAAACGGCCATCCGGGTTGGTGGGTGGGGCGGTGGTTGAGAGGTATGGGGGTGGAGCAGGTGGGTGTTCAGCGTGAGGGCGTTGCATCACCACTAAAAGCGACCATCGGTGGCAAGAGTAGACGCTGCCGCCAAGTGCGCTCTCCGGGATTATGGAAGGAGGGCAGCGTACCCTTCGCTTGATGATTACATCCTTACACAATACCCCCTCCCCCCCCCCCTTGCCAGAGACGTGTCCGTCTCCCATGGGGGTACACCGGCAGAGGGAAGGGGGCGTGAGGGTGATGGTTATGAGTGTTGTGGGCAGAGTAGGATGTGCTTCGGTCTCCGCAACCATCCCTGTCCCTTCCCTACTTGGCACCTGTCTATTTCTCATCCCAGTCTCCCATCCCTTGTTAGCACCTGTCTACGCCCCCATTCCACTCCTCCATCCCTTGTTAGCACCAGTCTACACATCATCCTTCTCCCATCCCTTACTAGCACCTGTCTACACCCTCTTCCCTCTCTCCCATCCCTTGCTAGCACCTGTCTATTCTTCATCCCAGTCTCCCATCCTTTATTAGCACCTGTCTACACCCTCATCCCTCTCTCCCATCACTTGTTAGCATCTGTCTACACCCTCATCCCTCTCCCATTCCTTGTTAGCACCTGTCTACACCCTCATCCCTCTCCCATCCCTTGCTAGCACCTCTCTATTCTTCATCCCAAGCTCCCATGCTTTGTTAGCACCTGTCTACACCCTCATCCCTCTCTCCCATCACTTGTTAGCACCTCTCTACACACCATCTCACTCTCCCATCTCTTGTTAGCACCTGTCTACACACCATCCCACTCTCATCCCTTGTTAGCACCTGTCTACACCCCATCCCACTCTCCCATCCCCTGTTAGCACCTGTCTACATCCCATCCCGCTCTCACCCCTTGTTAGCAATTGTCTACACCCCACCCCACTCTCATCCCTTGTTAGCACCTGTCTACACCCCCAACCCACTCTCATCCCTTGTTAGCACCTGTCTACACCCCACCCCACTCTCATCCCTTGTTAGAACCTGTCTACACCCCCACCCCACTCTCATCCCTTGTTAGCACCTGTCTATACCCCCACGCCACTCTCATCCCTTGTTAGCACCTGTCTATACCCCCACCCCACTCTCCCATCCCCTGTTAGCACCTGTCTACATCCCATCCCGCTCTCATCCTTTGTTAGCAACTGGCTACACCCCACCCCACTCTCCCATCCATTGTTAGCATCTGTCTACACCCCCACCCCACTCTCATCCCTTGTTAGCACCTGTCTACACCCCCACCCCACTCGCATCCCTTATTAGCACCTGTCTACACCCACACCCCACTCTCATCCCTTGCTAGCACCTGTCTATACCCCCACCCCACTCTCATCCCTTGCCAGCACCTGTCTACACCCCCACCCCACTCTCATCCCTTGTTATCGCCTGCCTACATCCCCAGCCCCTTCGACTGCCCACCCCCCCCCCCCCCACGCGCCTTTACTCTTCCCCACGCGCCACTGGTCCTTCCCCAAGCCACCGCCGCCCCCCCCCCGCTTCTCCATCCGCAAAAAAAGGCTTCTTCAGGATTTCCTGTTTGAGATAACCTTCTTGGTCAGAAGGAAGGATGCAGGGAGTGAGTCGGGGTTTGAGGCGATCGTCGGCAATGCAACGGCCGCCTGGCGGTAGTCAGATACACCCGGCTCTCGAGTGTACCGCTCAATGCCATGACCCCACCCCCACCCACCTCTTGTGAACCCTACCCCCGGCCTCTGCCTCTTGTGAACCCTACCCCCGGCCTCTGCCTCTTGTGATCCCAGTCCCCGGCCTCTGCCTCTTGTGAACCCTACCCCCGGCCTCTGCCTCTTGTGATCCCAGTCCCCGGCCTCTGCCTCTTGTGTCCCCAACCCCCGGCCTCTGCCTCTTGTGACCCCAGGCCCCGGCCTCTGCCTCTTGTGAACCCTACCCCCGGCCTCTGCCTCTTGTGATCCCAGTCCCCGGCCTCTGCCTCTTGTGTCCCTAGCCCTCGGCCTCCGCCTCTTGTGACCCCAGGCCCCGGCCTCTGCCTCTTGTGATCCCAGTCCCCGGCCTCTGCCTCTTGTGTCCCTAGCCCTCGGCCTCCGCCTCTTGTGACCCCAGGCCCCGGCCTCTGCCTCTTGTGACCCCAGTCCCCGGCCTCTGCCTCTTGTGACCCCAGCCCCCGGCCTCTGCCTCTTGTGACCCCAACCCCCGGCCTCTGCCTCTTGTGACCCCAGTCCCCGGCCTCTGCCTCTTGTGACCCCGGCCTCTGCCTCTTGTGATCCCAGCCCTCGGCCACTGCCTCTTGTGACCCCAGCCCCCGGCCTCTGCCTCGTGTGACCCCAGCCCTCGGCCTCTGTCTCGTGTGACCCCAGCCCTCGGCCTCTGCCTCTTGTGACCCCAGTCCCCGGCCTCTGCCTCTTGTGACCCCAGCCCTCGGCCTCTGCCTCGTGTGATCCCAGCCCTCAGCCTCTGCCTCTTGTGATCCCAGCCCCCGGCCTCTGCCTCTTGTGACCCCAGCCTTCGGCATCTGCCTCGTGTGACCCCAACCCCCGGCCTCTGCCTCTTGTGACCCCAGTCCCCGGCCTCTGCCTCTTGTGTCCCTAGCCCTCGGCCTCCGCCTCTTGTGACCCCAGGCCCCGGCCTCTGCCTCTTGTGATCCCAGTCCCCGGCCTCTGCCTCTTGTGTCCCTAGCCCTCGGCCTCCGCCTCTTGTGACCCCAGGCCCCGGCCTCTGCCTCTTGTGACCCCAGCCCCCGGCCTCTGCCTCTTGTGATCCCAGCCCTCGGCCACTGCCTCTTGTGACCCCAGCCCCCGGCCTCTGCCTCGTGTGACCCCAGCCCTCGGCCTCTGTCTCGTGTGACCCCAGCCCTCGGCCTCTGCCTCTTGTGACCCCAACCCCCGGCCTCTGCCTCTTGTGACCCCAGTCCCCGGCCTCTGCCTCTTTTGACCCCGGCCTCTGCCTCTTGTGATCCCAGCCCTCGGCCACTGCCTCTTGTGACCCCAGCCCCCGGCCTCTGCCTCGTGTGACCCCAGCCCTCGGCCTCTGTCTCGTGTGACCCCAGCCCTCGGCCTCTGCCTCTTGTGACCCCAACCCCCGGCCTCTGCCTCTTGTGACCCCAGCCCTCGGCCTCTGCCTCGTGTGATCCCAGCCCTCGGCCTCTGCCTCTTGTGATCCCAGCCCCCGGCCTCTGCCTCTTGTGACCCCAGCCTTCGGCCTCTGCCTCTTGTGACCCCGACCCCCGGCCTCTGCCTCTTGTGATCCCAGCCCTCGGCCTCTGCCTCGTGTGACCCCAGCCCTCGTCCTCTGCCTCGTGGGACACCAGCCCCCGGCCTCTGCCTCTTGTGATCCCAGCCCCCGGCCTCTGCCTATTGTGACCCCAGTCCCCGGCCTCTGCCTCTTGTGACCCCAGCCATCGGCCTCTGCCTCTTGTGACCCCAGCCCTCGGCCTCTGCCTCTTGTGACCCTTGTCCCCGGCCTCTGCCTCTTGTGATCCTAGCCGTCGGCCTCTGCCTCTTGTGACCCCAACCCTCGGCCTCTGCCTCTTGTGACCCCAGCCCTCGGTCTCTGCCTCTTGTGACCCCAGCCCTCGGCCTCTGCCTCTTGTGATCCCAGCCCTCGGCCTCTGCCTCTTGTGACCCCAGCCCTCGGCTTCTGCCTCTTGTGACCCCAGCCCCCGGCCTCTGCCTCTTGTGATCCCAGCCCCCGGCCTCTGCCTCTTGTGACCCCAGCCCCCGGCCTCTGCCTGTTGTGACCCCAGCCCGCGGCCTCTGGCTCTAGTGATCCCAGCCCCCGGCCTCTGTCTCTTGTGATCCCAGCCCCCGGCCTCCGCTTCTTGTGACCCCAGCCCTCGGCCTCTGCCTCTTGTGATCCCAGCCCTCGGCCTCTGCCTCGTGTGACCCCAGCCCTCGGCCTCTGCCTCTTGTGATCCCAGCCCCCGGCCTCTGCCTCTTGTGACCCCAGCCTTCGGCCTCTGCCTCTTGTGTCCCTAGCCCTCGGCCTCCGCCTCTTGTGACCCCAGGCCCCGGCCTCTGCCTCTTGTGACCCCAGTCCCCGGCCTCTGCCTCTTGTGACCCCAGCCCCCGGCCTCTGCCTCTTGTGATCCCAGCCCTCGGCCACTGCCTCTTGTGACCCCAGCCCTCGGCCTCTGCCTCTTGTGACCCCAGCCCTCGGCCTCTGCCTCTTGTGACCCCAACCCCCGGCCTCTGCCTCTTGTGACCCCAGTCCCCGGCCTCTGCCTCTTGTGACCCCGGCCTCTGCCTCTTGTGATCCCAGCCCTCGGCCACTGCCTCTTGTGACCCCAGCCCCCGGCCTCTGCCTCGTGTGACCCCAGCCCTCGGCCTCTGTCTCGTGTGACCCCAGCCCTCGGCCTCTGCCTCTTGTGACCCCAACCCCCGGCCTCTGCCTCTTGTGACCCCAGCCCTCGGCCTCTGCCTCGTGTGATCCCAGCCCTCGGCCTCTGCCTCTTGTGATCCCAGCCCCCGGCCTCTGCCTCTTGTGATCCCAGCCCTCGGCCTCTGCCTCGTGTGACCCCAGCCCTCGTCCTCTGCCTCGTGTGACACCAGCCCCCGGCCTCTGCCTCTTGTGATCCCAGCCCCCGGCCTCTGCCTATTGTGACCCAAGTCCCCGGCCTCTGCCTCTTGTGACCCCAGCCATCGGCCTCTGCCTCTTGTGACCCCAGCCCTCGGCCTCTGCCTCTTGTGACCCCTGTCCCCGGCCTCTGCCTCTTGTGATCCCAGCCGTCGGCCTCTGCCTCTTGTGACCCCAGCCCTCGGCCTCTGCCTCTTGTGACCCCAGCCCTCGGCCTCTGCCTCTTGTGACCCCAGCCCTCGGCCTCTGCCTCTTGTGATCCCAGCCCTCGGCCTCTGCCTCTTGTGACCCCAGCCCTCGGCTTCTGCCTCTTGTGACCCCAGCCCCCGGCCTCTGCCTCTTGTGATCCCAGCCCCCGGCCTCTGCCTCTTGTGACCCCAGCCCCCGGCCTCTGCCTGTTGTGACCCCAGCCCGCGGCCTCTGGCTCTAGTGATCCCAGCCCCCGGCCTCTGTCTCTTGTGATCCCAGCCCCCGGTCTCCGCCTCTTGTGACCCCAGCCCTCGGCCTCTGCCTCTTGTGATCCCAGCCCTCGGCCTCTGCCTCGTGTGACCCCAGCCCTCGTCCTCTGCCTCGTGTGACACCAGCCCCCGGCCTCTGCCTCTTGTGATCCCAGCCCCCGGCCTCTGCCTATTGTGACCCCAGTCCCCGGCCTCTGCCTCTTGTGACCCCATCCATCGGCCTCTGCCTCTTGTGACCCCAGCCCTCGGCCTCTGCCTCTTGTGACCCCAGCCCTCGGCTTCTGCCTCTTGTGACCCAACCCTCGGCCTCTGCCTCTTGTGACCCCAGCCCTCGGCCTCTGCCTCTTGTGACCCCAGCCCCCGGCCTCTGCCTCTTGTGATCCCAGCCCCCGGCCTCTGCCTCTTGTGACCCCAGCCCCCGGCCTCTGCCTGTTGTGACCCCAGCCCGCGGCCTCTGGCTCTAGTGATCCCAGCCCCCGGCCTCTGTCTCTTGTGATCCCAGCCCCCGGCCTCCGCCTCTTGTGAACCCAGCCCTCGGCCTCTGCCTCTTGTGACCCCAGCCCTCGGCCTCCGCCTCTTGTGAACCCAGCCCCCGGCCTCTGCCTCTTGTGACCCCAGCCTTCGGCATCTGCCTCGTGTGACCCCAACCCCCGGCCTCTGCCTCTTGTGACCCCAGTCCCCGGCCTCTGCCTCTTGTGTCCCTAGCCCTCGGCCTCCGCCTCTTGTGACCCCAGGCCCCGGCCTCTGCCTCTTGTGACCCCAGTCCCCGGCCTCTGCCTCTTGTGTCCCTAGCCCTCGGCCTCCGCCTCTTGTGACCCCAGGCCCCGGCCTCTGCCTCTTGTGACCCCAGCCCCCGGCCTCTGCCTCTTGTGATCCCAGCCCTCGGCCACTGCCTCTTGTGACCCCAGCCCCCGGCCTCTGCCTCGTGTGACCCCAGCCCTCGGCCTCTGTCTCGTGTGACCCCAGCCCTCGGCCTCTGTCTCTTGTGACCCCAACCCCCGGCCTCTGCCTCTTGTGACCCCAGTCCCCGGCCTCTGCCTCTTTTGACCCCGGCCTCTGCCTCTTGTGATCCCAGCCCTCGGCCACTGCCTCTTGTGACCCCAGCCCCCGGCCTCTGCCTCGTGTGACCCCAGCCCTCGGCCTCTGTCTCGTGTGACCCCAGCCCTCGGCCTCTGCCTCTTGTGACCCCAACCCCCGGCCTCTGCCTCTTGTGATCCCAGCCCCCGGCCTCTGCCTATTGTGACCCCAGTCCCCGGCCTCTGCCTCTTGTGACCCCATCCATCGGCCTCTGCCTCTTGTGACCCCAGCCCTCGGCCTCTGCCTCTTGTGACCCCAGCCCTCGGCTTCTGCCTCTTGTGACCCAACCCTCGGCCTCTGCCTCTTGTGACCCCAGCCCTCGGCCTCTGCCTCTTGTGACCCCAGCCCCCGGCCTCTGCCTCTTGTGATCCCAGCCCCCGGCCTCTGCCTCTTGTGACCCCAGCCCCCGGCCTCTGCCTGTTGTGACCCCAGCCCGCGGCCTCTGGCTCTAGTGATCCCAGCCCCCGGCCTCTGTCTCTTGTGATCCCAGCCCCCGGCCTCCGCCTCTTGTGAACCCAGCCCTCGGCCTCTGCCTCTTGTGACCCCAGCCCTCGGCCTCCGCCTCTTGTGAACCCAGCCCCCGGCCTCTGCCTCTTGTGACCCCAGCCTTCGGCATCTGCCTCGTGTGACCCCAACCCCCGGCCTCTGCCTCTTGTGACCCCAGTCCCCGGCCTCTGCCTCTTGTGTCCCTAGCCCTCGGCCTCCGCCTCTTGTGACCCCAGGCCCCGGCCTCTGCCTCTTGTGACCCCAGTCCCCGGCCTCTGCCTCTTGTGTCCCTAGCCCTCGGCCTCCGCCTCTTGTGACCCCAGGCCCCGGCCTCTGCCTCTTGTGACCCCAGCCCCCGGCCTCTGCCTCTTGTGATCCCAGCCCTCGGCCACTGCCTCTTGTGACCCCAGCCCCCGGCCTCTGCCTCGTGTGACCCCAGCCCTCGGCCTCTGTCTCGTGTGACCCCAGCCCTCGGCCTCTGCCTCTTGTGACCCCAACCCCCGGCCTCTGCCTCTTGTGACCCCAGTCCCCGGCCTCTGCCTCTTTTGACCCCGGCCTCTGCCTCTTTTGACCCCGGCCTCTGCCTCTTGTGATCCCAGCCCTCGGCCACTGCCTCTTGTGACCCCAGCCCCCGGCCTCTGCCTCGTGTGACCCCAGCCCTCGGCCTCTGTCTCGTGTGACCCCAGCCCTCGGCCTCTGCCTCTTGTGACCCCAACCCCCGGCCTCTGCCTCTTGTGACCCCAGCCCTCGGCCTCTGCCTCGTGTGATCCCAGCCCTCGGCCTCTGCCTCTTGTGATCCCAGCCCCCGGCCTCTGCCTCTTGTGACCCCAGCCCCCGGCCTCTGCCTCTTGTGACCCCAGCCCCCGGCCTCTGCCTGTTGTGACCCCAGCCCCCGGCCTCTGTCTCTTGTGATCCCAGCCCCCGGCCTCCGCTTCTTGTGACCCCAGCCCTCGGCCTCTGCCTCTTGTGATCCCAGCCCTCGGCCTCTGCCTCGTGTGACCCCAGCCCTCGGCCTCTGCCTCTTGTGATCCCAGCCCCCGGCCTCTGCCTCTTGTGACCCCAGCCTTCGGCCTCTGCCTCTTGTGTCCCTAGCCCTCGGCCTCCGCCTCTTGTGACCCCAGGCCCCGGCCTCTGCCTCTTGTGACCCCAGTCCCCGGCCTCTGCCTCTTGTGACCCCAGCCCCCGGCCTCTGCCTCTTGTGATCCCAGCCCTCGGCCACTGTCTCTTGTGACCCCAGCCCTCGGCCTTTGCCTCTTGTGACCCCAGCCCTCGGCCTCTGCCTCTTGTGACCCCAACCCCCGGCCTCTGCCTCTTGTGACCCCAGTCCCCGGCCTCTGCCTCTTGTGACCCCGGCCTCTGCCTCTTGTGATCCCAGCCCTCGGCCACTGCCTCTTGTGACCCCAGCCCCCGGCCTCTGCCTCGTGTGACCCCAGCCCTCGGCCTCTGTCTCGTGTGACCCCAGCCCTCGGCCTCTGCCTCTTGTGACCCCAACCCCCGGCCTCTGCCTCTTGTGACCCCAGCCCTCGGCCTCTGCCTCGTGTGATCCCAGCCCTCGGCCTCTGCCTCTTGTGATCCCAGCCCCCGGCCTCTGCCTCTTGTGATCCCAGCCCTCGGCCTCTGCCTCGTGTGACCCCAGCCCTCGTCCTCTGCCTCGTGTGACACCAGCCCCCGGCCTCTGCCTCTTGTGATCCCAGCCCCCGGCCTCTGCCTATTGTGACCCAAGTCCCCGGCCTCTGCCTCTTGTGACCCCAGCCATCGGCCTCTGCCTCTTGTGACCCCAGCCCTCGGCCTCTGCCTCTTGTGACCCCTGTCCCCGGCCTCTGCCTCTTGTGATCCCAGCCGTCGGCCTCTGCCTCTTGTGACCCCAGCCCTCGGCCTCTGCCTCTTGTGACCCCAGCCCTCGGCCTCTGCCTCTTGTGACCCCAGCCCTCGGCCTCTGCCTCTTGTGATCCCAGCCCTCGGCCTCTGCCTCTTGTGACCCCAGCCCTCGGCTTCTGCCTCTTGTGACCCCAGCCCCCGGCCTCTGCCTCTTGTGATCCCAGCCCCCGGCCTCTGCCTCTTGTGACCCCAGCCCCCGGCCTCTGCCTCTTGTGACACCAGCCCTCGGCCTCTGCTTCTTGTGACCCCTGTCCCCGGCCTCTGCCTCTTGTGACCCCAGTCCCCGGCCTCTGCCTCTTGTGACCCCAGCCCTCGGCCTCTGTCTCGTGTGACCCCAGCCCTCGGCCTCTGCCTCTTGTGACCCCAGCCCTCGGCCTCTGCCTCGTGTGACCCCAGCCCCCGGCCTCTGCCTCTTGTGACCCCAGCCCTCGGCCTCTGCCCCTTGTGACCCCAGCCCTCGGCCTCTGCCTCTTGTGACCCCAGTCCTCGGCCTCTGTCTCGTGTGACTCCAGCCCCCGGCCTCTGCCTCTTGTGACCCCTGTCCCCGGCCTCTGCCTCTTGTGACCCCAGTCCCCGGCCTCTGCCTCTTGTGACCCCAGCCACCGGCCTCTGCCTCTTGTGACCCCTGTCCCCGGCCTCTGCCTCTTGTGACCCCAGCCCCTGGCCTCTGCCTCTTGTGACCCCAGCCCTCGGCCTCTGCCTCTAGTGATCCCAGCCCCCGGCCTCTGCCTCTTGTGACCCCTGTCCCCGGCCTCTGCCTCTTGTGACCCCAGTCCCCGGCCTCTGCCTCTTGTGACCCCAGCCCTCGGCCTCTGTCTCGTGTGACCCCAGCCCTCGGCCTCTGCCTCTTGTGACCCCAGCCCTCGGCCTCTGCCTCGTGTGACCCCAGCCCTCGGCCTCTGTCTCGTGTGACCCCAGCCCCCGGCCTCTGCGTCTTGTGACCCCAGCCCTGGGCCTCTGCCTCGTGTGACCCCAGCCCTCGGCCTCTGCATCTTGTGATCCCAGCGCCCGGCCTCTGCCTCTTGTGACCCCAGCCTTCGGCCTCTGCCTCTTGTGACCCCAGCCTTCGGCCTCTGCCTCTTGTGACCCCAGCCCTCGGCCTCTGCCTCTTGTGACCCCAGCCCCCGGCCTCTGCCTCTTGTGACCCCTGTCCCCGGCCTCTGCCTCTTGTGACCCCAGTCCCCGGCCTCTGCCTCTTGTGACCCCAGCCATCGGCCTCTGTCTCGTGTGACCCCAGCCCTCGGCCTCTGCCTCTTGTGACCCCAACCCCCGGCCTCTGCCTCTTGTGACCCCAGCCCTCGGCCTCTGCCTCGTGTGACCCCAGCCCTCGGCCTCTGTCTCGTGTGACTCCAGCCCCCGGCCTCTGCCTCGTGTGACCCCAGCCCTCGGCCTCTGCCTCGTGTGACCCCAGCCCTCGGCCTCTGCCTCTTGTGACCCCAGCCCCCGGCCTCTGCCTCTTGTGATCCCAGCGCCCGGCCTCTGCCTCTTTTGACCCCAGCCCCCGGCCTCTGCCTCTTGTGACCCCAGCCCCCGGCCTCTGCCTCTTGTGACCCCAGCCCTCGGCCTCTGCCTCTAGTGATCCCAGCCCCCGGCCTCTGTCTCTTGTGATCCCAGCCCCCGGCCTCCGCCTCTTGTGACCCCAGCCCTTGGCCTCTGCCTCTTGTGACACCAGCCCTCGGCCTCTGCTTCTTGTGACCCCTGTCCCCGGCCTCTGCCTCTTGTGACCCCAGTCCCCGGCCTCTGCCTCTTGTGACCCCAGCCCTCGGCCTCTGTCTCGTGTGACCCCAGCCCTCGGCCTCTGCCTCTTGTGACCCCAGCCCTCGGCCTCTGCCTCGTGTGACCCCAGCCCCCGGCCTCTGCCTCTTGTGACCCCAGCCCTCGGCCTCTGCCCCTTGTGACCCCAGCCCTCGGCCTCTGCCTCTTGTGACCCCAGTCCTCGGCCTCTGTCTCGTGTGACTCCAGCCCCCGGCCTCTGCCTCTTGTGACCCCTGTCCCCGGCCTCTGCCTCTTGTGACCCCAGTCCCCGGCCTCTGCCTCTTGTGACCCCAGCCACCGGCCTCTGCCTCTTGTGACCCCTGTCCCCGGCCTCTGCCTCTTGTGACCCCTGTCCCCGGCCTCTGCCTCTTGTGACCCCTGTCCCCGGCCTCTGCCTCTTGTGACCCCAGTCCCCGGCCTCTGCCTCTTGTGACCCCAGCCATCGGCCTCTGTCTCGTGTGACCCCAGCCCTCGGCCTCTGCCTCTTGTGACCCCAACCCCCGGCCTCTGCCTCTTGTGACCCCAGCCCTCGGCCTCTGCCTCGTGTGACCCCAGCCCTCGGCCTCTGTCTCGTGTGACTCCAGCCCCCGGCCTCTGCCTCGTGTGACCCCAGCCCTCGGCCTCTGCCTCGTGTGACCCCAGCCCTCGGCCTCTGTCTCGTGTGACTCCAGCCCCCGGCCTCTGCCTCTTGTGACCCCAGCCCTCGGCCTCTGCCTCTTGTGACCCCAGCCCCCGGCCTCAGCCTCTTGTGACCCCAACCCTCGGCCTCTGCCTCGTGTGACCCCATCCCTCGGCCTCTGTCTCGTGTGACTCCAGCCCCCGGCCTCTGCCTCTTGTGACCCCTGTCCCCGGCCTCTGCCTCTTGTGACCCCAGTCCCCGGCCTCTGCCTCTTGTGACCCTAGCCCTCGGCCTCTGCCTCTTGTGACCCCAGCCGTCGGCCTCTGCCTCTTGTGACCCCAGCCCTCGGCTTCTGCCTCTTGTGACCCAACCCCCGGCCTCTGCCTCTTGTGACCCCAGCCCTCGGCCTCTGCCTCTTGTGACCCCAGCCCCCGGCCTCTGCCTCTTGTGATCCCAGCCCCCGGCCTCTGCCTCTTGTGACCCCAGCCCCCGGCCTCTGCCTCTTGTGACCCCAGCCCCCGGCCTCTGCCTCTTGTGACCCCAGCCCTCGGCCTCTGCCTCTAGTGATCCCAGCCCCCGGCCTCTGTCTCTTGTGATCCCGGCCCCCGGCCTCCGCCTCTTGTGACCCCAGCCCTTGGCCTCTGCCTCTTGTGACACCAGCCCTCGGCCTCTGCTTCTTGTGACCCCTGTCCCCGGCCTCTGCCTCTTGTGACCCCAGTCCCCGGCCTCTGCCTCTTGTGACCCCAGCCCTCGGCCTCTGTCTCGTGTGACCCCAACCCTCGGCCTCTGCCTCTTGTGACCCCAGCCTTCGGCCTCTGCCTCGTGTGACCCCAGCCCCCGGCCTCTGCCTCTTGTGACCCCAGCCCTCGGCCTCTGCCTCTTGTGACCGCAGTCCCCGGCCTCTGCCTCTTGTGTCCCCAGCCCCCGGCCTCTGCCTCTTGTGACCCCTGTCCCCGGCCTCTGCCTCTTGTGACCCCTGTCCCCGGCCTCTGCCTCTTGTGACCCCAGTCCCCGGCCTCTGCCTCTTGTGACCCAGCCCCCGGCCTCTGCCTCTTGTGACCGCAGCCCCCGGCCTCTGTCTCTTGTGACCCCAGCCCTCGGCGTCTGCCTCTTGTGACCCCATCCCTCGGCCTCTACCTCTTGTGACCCCATCCCTCGGCCTCTGTCTCGTGTGACCCCAGCCCTCGGCCTCTGCCTCTTGTGACCCCAACCCCCGGCCTCTGCCTCTTGTGACCCCAGCCATCGGCCTCTGTCTCGTGTGACCCCAGCCCCCGGCCTCTGCCTCTTGTGACCCCAGCCCTCGGCCTCTGCCTCGTGTGATCCCAGCCCTCGGCCTCTGCCTCTTGTGACCCCATCCCTCGGCCTCTGTCTCGTGTGACCCCAGCCCTCGGCCTCTGCCTCTTGTGACCCCAACCCCCGGCCTCTGTCTCGTGTGACCCCAGCCCTCGGCTTCTGTCTCGTGTGACCCCAGCCTCCGGCTTCTGCCTCTTGTGACCCCAGCCCTCGGCCTCTGCCTCGTGTGACCCCAGCCCCCGGCCTCTGCCTCTTGTGACCCCAGCCATCGGCCTCTGTCTCGTGTGACCCCAGCCCTCGGCCTCTGCCTCTTGTGACCCCAACCCCCGGCCTCTGCCTCTTGTGACCCCAGCCCTCGGCCTCTGCCTCGTGTGACCCCAGCCCTCGGCCTCTGTCTCGTGTGACTCCAGCCCCCGGCCTCTGCCTCTTGTGACCCCAGCCCTCGGCCTCTGCCTCTTGTGACCCCAGCCCCCGGCCTCTGCCTCTTGTGACCCCAGCCCTCGGCCTCTGCCTCGTGTGACCCCAGCCCTCGGCCTCTGTCTCGTGTGACTCCAGCCCCCGGCCTCTGCCTCTTGTGACCCCAGCCCTCGGCCTCTGCCTCTTGTGACCCCAGCCCCCGGCCTCTGCCTCTTGTGACCCCAACCCTCGGCCTCTGCCTCGTGTGACCCCAGCCCTCGGCCTCTGTCTCGTGTGACTCCAGCCCCCGGCCTCTGCCTCTTGTGACCCCTGTCCCCGGCCTCTGCCTCTTGTGACCCCAGCCCCCGGCCTCTGCCTCTTGTGACCCCAGCCCTCGGCCTCTGCCTCTTGTGACCCCAGCCCTCGGCCTCTGCCTCTTGTGACCCCAGCCCCCGGCCTCTGCCTCTTGTGATCCCAGCCCTCGGCCTCTGCCTCTTGTGACCCCAGCCCCCGGCCTCTGCCTCTTGTGACCCCAGCCCCCGGCCTCTGCCTCTTGTGACCCCAGCCCTCGGCCTCTGCCTCTTGTGATCCCAGCCTCCGGCCTCTGTCTCTTGTGATCCCAGCCCCCGGCCTCCGCCTCTTGTGACCCCAGCCCTTGGCCTCTGCCTCTTGTGACACCAGCCCTCGGCCTCTGCCTCTTGTGACCCCTGTCCCCGGCCTCTGCCTCTTGTGACCCCAGTCCCCGGCCTCTGCCTCTTGTGACCCCAGCCCTCGGCCTCTGTCTCGTGTGACCCCAACCCTCGGCCTCTGCCTCTTGTGACCCCAGCCTTCGGCCTCTGCCTCTTGTGACCCCAGCCCCCGGCCTCTGCCTCTTGTGACCCCAGCCCTCGGCCTCTGCCTCTTGTGACCCCAGCCCTCGGCCTCTGCCTCTTGTGACCCCAGCCCTCGGCCTCTGTCTCGTGTGACTCCAGCCCCCGGCCTCTGCTTCTTGTGACCCCTGTCCCCGGCCTCTGCCTCTTGTGACCCCAGTCCCCGGCCTCTGCCTCTTGTGACCCCAGTCCCCGGCCTCTGCCTCTTGTGACCCCTGTCCCGGCCTCTGCCTCTTGTGAACCCTGTCCCCGGCCCCTGCCTCTTGTGACCCCAGTCCCCGGCCTCTGCCTCTTGTGACCCCAGTCCCCGGCCTCTGCCTCTTGTGACCCCAGCCCCCGGCCTCTGCCTCTTGTGACCCCATCCCTCGGCCTCTACCTCTTGTGACCCCATCCCTCGGCCTCTGTCTCGTGTGACCCCAACCCCCGGCCTCTGCCTCTTGTGACCCCAGCCATCGGCCTCTGTCTCGTGTGACCCCAGCCCCCGGCCTCTGCCTCTTGTGACCCCATCCCTCGGCCTCTGTCTCGTGTGATCCCAGCCCTCGGCCTCTGCCTCTTGTGATCCCAGCCCACGGCCTCTGCCTCTTGTGACCCCAGCCCCCGGCCTCTGCCTCTTGTGACCCCAGCCCTCGGCCTCTGCCTCTAGTGATCCCAGCCCCCGGCCTCTGTGTCTTGTGATCCCAGCCCCCGGCCTCCGCCTCTTGTGACCCCAGCCCTTGGCCTCTGCCTCTTGTGACCCCAGCCCTCGGCCTCTGCCTCTTGTGACCCCAGCCCCCGGCCTCTGCCTCTTGTGACCCCTGTCCCCGGCCTCTGCCTCTTGTGACTCCAGTCCCCGGCCTCTGCCTCTTGTGACCCCAGCCCTCGGCCTCTGTCTCGTGTGACCCCAGCCCTCGGCCTCTGCCTCTTGTGACCCCAGCCCCCGGCCTCTGCCTCTTGTGACCCCAGCCCTCGGCCTCTGCCTCGTGTGACCCCAGCCCTCGGCCTCTGCCTCTTGTGACCCCAGCCCTCGGCCTCTGTGTCTTGTGATCCCAGCATCCGGCCTCTGCCTCTTGTGACCCCAGCCCTCGGCCTCTGCCTCTTGTGACCCCAGCCCTCGGCCTCTGCCTCTTGTGACCCCAGCCCTCGGCCTCTGCCTTTTGTGACCCCCGCCCTCGGCCTCTGCCTCTTGTGACCCCAGCCCTCGGCCTCTGCCTCTTGTGACCCCTGTCCCCGGCCTCTGCCTCTTGTGACCCCAGTCCCCGGCCTCTGCCTCTTGTGACCCCAGCCCCCGCCTCTGCCTCTTGTGACCCCTGTCCCCGGCCTCTGCCTCTTGTGACCCCAGCCCCCGGCCTCTGCCTCTTGTGACCCCAGCCCCCGGCCTCTGCCTCTTGTGACCCCTGTCCCCGGCCTCTGCCTCTTGTGACCCCAGTCCCCGGCCTCTGCCTCTTTTGACCCCTGTCCCCGGCCTCTGCCTCTTGTGACCCCCGCCCTCGGCCTCTGCCTCTTGTGACCCCAGCCCCCGGCCTCTGCCTCTTGTGACCCCTGTCCCCGGCCTCTGCCTCTTGTGACCCCAGTCCCCGGCCTCTGCCTCTTGTGACCCCAGCCCTCGGCTTCTGCCTCGTGTGACCCCAGTCCCCGGCCTCTGCCTCTTGTGACCCCAGCCCTCGGCCTCTGCCTCGTGTGACCCCAGCCCTCGGCCTCTTTCTCGTGTGACCCCAGCCCCCGGCCTCTGCCTCTTGTGACCCCAGCCCTCGGCCTCTGCCTCTTGTGACCCCAACCCCCGGCCTGTGCCTCTTGTGACCCCAGCCTTCGGCCTCTGCCTGTTGTGACCCCAGCCCCCGGCCTCTGCCTCTTGTGACCCCAGCCGTCGGCCACTCCCTATTGTGACCCCAGCCCTCGGCCTCTGCCTCTTGTGACCCCAGTCCCCGGCCGTCTGCCTCTTGTGATCCCAGTCCCCGGCCTCTGCCTCTTGTGACCCCAGCCCCCGGCCTCTGCCTCTTGTGACCCCAGCCCTCGGCCTCTGCCTCTTGTGACCCCAGCCCCCGGCCTCTGCTTCTTGTGACCCCAGCCCTCGGCCACTGCCTCTTGTGACCCCAGCCCCCGGCCTCTGCCTCTTGTGACCCCAGCCCTCGGCCACTGCCTCTTGTGACCTCAGCCCCCGGCCTCTGCCTCTTGTGATCCCAGCCCTCGGCCTCTGCCTCTTGTGACCCCAGCTCCCGGTTTCTGCCAGCCTCCCAGACCCCAGCCTCCCAGACCCCAGCCTCCCAGACCCCAGCCTTCCAGACCCCAGCCTTCCAGACCCTAGCCTTCCAGACCCCAGCCTTCCAGACCCCAACTTCCCAGACCCCAACGTCCCAGACCCCAACGTCCCAGACCTCAACCTCCCAGACCTCAACCTCTCAGACCCCAAACTTCCAGACCCCAACCTCCCAGACCTTAACCTCCCAAACCCCAACCTTTCCGACCCCAACCTTCCAGACCTTAACCTGTCAGACCCAATCTCCCAGACCCCAACCACCGCCTTCATGTGACCCCCAGGTACCTCCTGCCTTCAACCCTTCAACCCAAACTTCCAAGTCGCCATTGGTCTCCACCACATTCTAATCTCAATAACACACCTCTATATTGCCTATGTCACAGCTGCCCTTACATCATCACCGCCTCCCCCCCCCCCACCCCCTCCCTGAACCGCCGTCTTTTCACGCCGTCCTGGATGCACTCCTCACCTCCCCTCCCCACCCCCCCCCTCTCCCCTCCCCTCCAGAGGGCTCATTAGAAATGAAAACTAATGTTGTCACCGGGTAGAGTTAGAGGGGGCTGGGGGGGGGGGGCGTGGAAGGAGGGTGGACGTGGTGGGGTGTGGACGATCTGTGTATCGCGGCGGTAATAGCCGAAGAGATGAAGGATGGGAGGAGGGGGGGGGTGGGGGTGGGGGGGGGGGCTAGTGGTAGGAGCGGGCGCGGTGCGGTGGACATTGAGACCGCTTCCTATTGTCGCTGTGGCGGCTGCCGCGGACAGGAAATGACGTCTCAGGAGGATCCATCGGGAGCAACGCCTAACTATGTCTCCGTTGGGTGGCGCTGTATGCCCCTCATAACAGGTGGCGCCTCGAATAGTGACAATGCTGGATTGTTGCGGTCTGGCGGAGAGTGCGTTTGAGTGGGCGTGCTGGGTGGCCGTGCCTGCTCCGCATACATTCCCATACAGGTCTCATATCATTTCTACACCTCATTCGCCCTGTCTCATTTTTGTTCACTGCATTTCTCTTCGTCGTCTTCTCTTTTTAAATATGCCTACTCTACATACAGCCCACTTAAAATGGCCCTCTCCTCACATTTATATATCACCTTATTGGCCTCGTTGGCATCCAGTCTCATTATATAGTGCATTTGGTTTCCTCGACTTCTCTTTTGATATATACTGGTTGGCGATATACGGTTTGTATTAAATACAGGAGCGGCACCTCATTATTATCATTTACAGGTCTGATATTGCTGATGTCTGATAACTAATGATAGTGAGGTCTGATTTTGCTGATGTCTGATAACTAGTGACAGTTCGATCTGATATTGCTAAGGTCTGATAACTAGTGATAGTGAGATCTGATATTGCTGATGTCTGATGACCAGTGATAGTGAGATCTGATATTGCTGATGTCTGATGACCAGTGATAGTGAGATCTGATAGTGCTGATGTCTCATGACCAGTGATAGTGAGATCGGATATTGCTGATGTCTGATAACTAGTGACAGTGAGATCGGATATTGCTGATGTCTGATGACCAGTGATAGTGATATCTGATATTGCTAAGGTCTGATAACTAGTGATAGTGAGATCTGATATTGCTGATGTCTGATGACCAGTGATAGTGAGATCGGATATTTCTGATGTCTGATGACCAGTGATAGTGAGATCAAATATTTCTGATGTCTGATGACCAGTGATAGTGAGATCAAATACTTCTGATGTCTGATGACCAGTGATAGTGATATCTGATATTGCTAAGGTCTGATAACTAGTGATAGTGAGATCTGATATTGCTGATGTCTGATGACCAGTTATAGTGAGATCGGACATTTCTGATGTTTGATGACCAGTGATAGTGAGATGGGATATTGCTGATGTCTGATGACCGGTGATAGTGAGATCGGATATTTCTGATGTTTCATGACCAGTGATAGTGAGATCGGATATTGCTGATGTCTGATAACTAGTGACAGTGAGATCGGATATTGCTGATGTCTGATGACCAGTGATAGTGAGATCGGATATTGCTGATGTCTGATGACCAGTGATAGTGAGGTCGGATATTTCTGATGCCTGATGACCAGTGATAGTGAGATCTGATATTGCTGATGTCTGATGACCAGTGATAGTGAGATCGGATATTGCTGATGTCTGATGACCGGTGATAGTGAGATCGGATATTTCTGATGTCTGATGACCGGTGATAGTGAGGTCTGATATTGCTGATGTCGAATGACCAGTGATAGTGAGATCCGATATTGCTGATGTCTGATGACCAGTGATAGTGAGATCGGATATTGCTGATGTCTGATGACCGGTGATAGTGAGATGGGATATTGCTGATGTCTGATGACCAGTGATAGTGAGATGGGATATTGCTGATGTCTGATGACCAGTGAAAGTGAGATCGGATATTTCTGATGTCTGATGACCGGTGATAGTGAGGTCTGATATTGCTGATGTCTGATGACCGGTGCTAGTGAGGTCTGATATTGCTGATGTCGGATGACCAGTGATAGTGAGATCGGATAATGCTGATGTTTGATGACCAGGCAGTTAGACGCACCCAATGCACCGTATGAAAGGTTGAATGGGTATGCCCGCATGGCGAAGTCGTTTCGGCGCTGGTGACTGTACCGAGGCTTTGATAAAGGAGACCTCAAACGCCTGATTCAATTCCACTAATTGGGGCGCTTTCAGCGCTTGGCGATATGCGGCCGATGGTTAACAAACGCGAGCACCGCGAGGGGAGAAGTGCCTGAAAGCGAACGTCTGGCGGGCTCAGATTGAGGTACATTAGCATTTTGGGAATGGCAGCGGCCGGTGTAAGGAAAAATATGCCAGGGCGGAAGTGATTTCTGTAGGCGCCAACTAGCCAGCAAGTTTTATGCCTCTTGCTGAGGCCGCGTGGCCAAGGCGATGGGATGGGCTGTCCGGCGCACAATGTAGGCCGAACAGGGTTCCATAATCAGCCACGTGGTTCCCCATTATCGCCCACCGGGGACACCGCTCCGAAATTGGTAGAGACGAGTGCGCTTCCATTTCGTAGTAATTCTCGTCAAAACTAAATCAATTTGGTTTTCACCATGCCAGTGTTTTCACGGAATCTAGCCCCATAATCGCCACGTGGCTCCCCATTATCGTCCCTCCGGGTACACCGTTCCGGGTGGGTTTTTATATACATTGTGTTCGCTCATTTCAGTGAATTCCGTTTCGTGGTAACACTTTTCAAAAACTGTTTACCATGTCTTCACGGAATTGGGATACATTTCAAAGTAATGATACAAGCTTACCGTTGCTAATTTCATTTAACTAGGAGTCGAAATGTAGCAGAGCATCATGTAGCAATTGCACTTTTTTATTGGAATAAATATATATTTGAACATATTATTATATATTGTTATATAAGCCACATTTCGGACAGTTTATTTTTTTGGTATACATTTCGAAAACTAGGAGTGAATCTGTCAGGTTCCTACCACATATAAGCAAGCAATCTGATCTAGCATCTGGGGGACAAGAGAGACTGGAGGGACGAGTTACTTAGTGGTAATAACCATCTGTTTTGTTGTTATTCGTTGGGGCAACCAGGGGCGATATTCATAAATATTGCGTCAGTTACGCGCGGAAAACGTCTCTGACGCTCCTAGCGGTAGTATGCTGAATCACAAGGTGTCTTTATGATACATTCTGGCTCTTTACTAATTCTTAAATTGCATTTGTTGAATTTGAAGACACATACTTAAAATTATGAACTCTTCGCTAAGTAGTTTTTACGGAGACAGACCGACCCAGAGGCGATGTTGGCATAAGTTTCGCATGTGGTAGGCTCTCGCGGCCCCGGCGGCAGTATTCAGAATCACAGTAAGTTGGTACTTTACTTATCCTGAAAATGCATTCAACCAGTGGACATATTCTATCCTTATGCGGGAAAACCGCTTTGCCCTAAGACGGTCTACCTGGCGGACTAGTAATGAATGCGGCCTTAGGCGACCATAACGACCAGCCAATGACACAATGTCAACCCCCGCGTGGCATGCCACGTCTCAAACAGCGCCCGGATGTGAAGATCCAATAGTATGTTCTCTGCGCATAGTCCTCACAACTCTCCAAACATGTTTTCCCGTTAATGGATCCGCTTATCTTCTTATATTACTGATGCATTATTATGCTTTCCCGCTATTGGCCTGCTTATCTTTTTTCATATATTACTGTTGCATTACTATATTTTTCGAAAGCCACGCCTCACAGTATCCGCATGGCGAAGACCCTCGGGTCCAACAGTGTGTAACCAGCTTACCTTTCATGTATATGTTCTCGCTTACCGTCGTCGAGTTCGTTTCCTTCGTATATCGTTAAAGAAACAGTATTGATGACAAAGTAATTACATACGTTGAGATATCGAGTGTGGATTATGGCACAGAGTGGCTGATTAATGATCCTGTTCTGTTTTGGGATAACGGCGCTGTCCTAACTCGAGAATACACTTGTACACGTAGTAGTCATTCAGTAGTCGTATTTCCAGTCATTATGTCTGAGAGATAATATGGCTTCGACCGACCGCTTGTGTTCTTCGTTCGGTTCGCGCCGTCGCTATGCCTACGGCGCGTGTTGTTAGGTGACTACACATGTTGTTGGGTGATGATATCTCGCCGTCAGCGATCTCACCACGCACTTTTGAAATTAGATCTCCAGACGCGTGTCAGCGGTTTCAATGACCGTAATACACCGTATCTTGTTTGCCACACGAAGCGGCACGCCAGCAAGCAGGTCTTTCGAGGGCAGGTCAATAGCTGTAACAACCCTGCGGCCGTGAGAACAGTATCGGCTGTTGAGACTGGTATTAAAAACCACACTGTGCGCCGAGCAAGACACCCTTGGGGCCCGTCATTTCCACCACAAGCGCAAAAACTGTCTATTCCTGCTATGGAATGGGCAGTCTAGGCAATAAAGAGTAGGTGTTCACCAATATCTACATACATTCGCCCCGTCATTGTATAAATAAAATAAAACAAAATTGTATTGATTATATTAATCTGATGGCACAGTATATAAAAATGAGAGTGTACTTCCTCCAGTACTTGCTGACCTCTATTAGACCGTCGCCATGACTGAGAGTGTGACGGGACGGCTTACACGTCACTGATGTTGCTGACGAAACTCTCCTGCTTGACCATTGAATACTTCGTACTGTTACTGATGCAATGGCAACTACCGCGTGACATATGCGTGTACGAGGAGCCGGCGCGTGCGCACGACGACGACCCGTTCCTATGGCCGCCGCCATCTTTGGAGAAACACCGATGGTCGGTGTCGGAGATTTGCCGCTGGATGTTGGGGCCGTGGCGGCCGTAGGCGCTTTGCGTGCGGGACTTGGTGGAGGCGCGCAGCTCGCTCTGCGCATAGCCCAGCACCTTCTTGGACATGCACGCGTAGCAGGGGCAGAAGATCTGGCAGAAGACAGAGCGGAACTTCTTGCCGAAGACGCAGTACAGGTAGAAGTTGGCGGCGCTGTTGGTGATGACCATCAGGCTGCTGATGCAGGTGAGGACGATGAAGGGCTTGGTGGTCTTCATCTTCTTGCTCATGATCGCCATGAAGACGTTGTCGAAGATGGAAGGCACCTGGCAGACGAGAAAGACTGCGACGACGGAGATGAGCATGACGGTGAGGTTGTTCTCCCGCCGCTGACGCGTGCTCACCTTGCCCTCGGCCTTCTCCGAGCGGCGGACGGCTCGCACCAAGAGCGTGTTCAGCACGAGGACCACCACGAAGGGGATGACGAGCATGACCGACATGTGGACGTAGATGAAGTAAATGTGCTGGAAGGTGGCGTTCTCGCCGATGGCCGTCGGCGCGTATTCGGCCAGAGTCTCGTTGGTGGCCGGGTCGACGTACAGCACGGTTCTGTACTCCAGCCAGCGCGGGATGTTGTAGAGGACGGAGCAGGCGAGGATGACCAGCAGGGACTTGCGGGCCCTCGGGATGGTGCACATCTTGGCCGCCTTCAGCGGGTAGCAGACAGCGATGTAGCGCTCCACCGTGAAGCCGACCGTCGTGTAGATGGAGCACGTCTGCACGGTCAGGGCCAGCGGGTAGCCGATAGGCTGCATGTGGCCAAAGTGGACCAGGGTGTAGCGCAGCAGGCCCGAGGTCTTCGTTTGGTAGTAGATGGTGGGCAGAGACATGAAGAGGACGAGGGCCACGAGCACTAGCGAGTCGTACACGGCCTGCGCTATCAAGTAGTAGGACGTCGACGAGCGCATCTTCTTCGTCGACAGCACGATGATGGAAAGTACGTTTCCTAGCAATCCCAGAACGGAAATGACGTTGCCGACCACCCCCCAGGCGTAGTACTGGAAGGTGCGCGTGTCTATGAGATAGGCGTCCATGGTGAAAGGGTCGATGGTCTGTGTGGTGTTCGCGTCGGTCCCGTTCGGCGACCCCACCAGACCCTTGTCTTCGAACATAGCCGTCGACCACGTGGTCGTCTCCCAAGAATCTCGCCAGAGAGCACCCGCATCCCCCATCTTTTTGTTTTTTTTAATATGACGTCATTATCTAACAGCAACGCTCAAGAATTGCTGGTGGGCTGTGGAATCGAATCTGCAATGGCCTGGCGACCGGCTTACTGACCGGCCGACTGACTGGCTGGCTGGCTGGCTGGCCCCCCCGTTCCGTCTTCTCACCAGACGATTCAGGACGACCCGCCACGTCCTCTGAAAAGATGGAGGCTTTGAAATTAGACACGGGATCGTTAAACGGAGGGACCAGACCACAACGGATGGGGCGAGAGAAGAATGGGTGGGGGAGCGTGCGGGGTTTAGTATGTTATGAAGGATGGCGTCTGCAGGAAGGAGTAAGTGGGGCTGGGTGGGACGGGGGTCATTGTTAAGACCGCACGGGAATTAGTTTTGGACCTTACGTCGAACGAAAAAAAATTATATAAAGTTAAAGTACCTTGATTTTTTTACATACGTTGTATTGCATTCAATTCCCCGCGTATGTAAATCAAGCTACTTTTAACGTCAAACGTTGTTTTTCGTGCGACGTCCAAAACCAACTTCCGGCGCATATGGAACCTTGGAACAGCAGAAATAAACGCACAATTATACACATTACATTATTGCAGAATTTATTTCCTTACGATTGTATTATCCCAAACTGCAATAAATGTCAGTATTCGATAATCATGTATCACCGGCGCCGTAGGGCACTTTGGCAAAGGGCAGATGGTTCGTTTTATGTGTTCCTGGGCGGTGACTGTAACATGGCCGAAGCACTACCCCACATCCCTTTAGTTTCCAACGCGTGGGTGCGTGTGCTTTCGCTCATAACCCATAACCCCCCCCCCCCTCCTGATAACTCCTCAATACGACGCACCATGCTGATAAGTCTGCACTTAAGTCTGCTGTTTTATTTTAAACGAACTAAATTAAATGCATTTTTCTTCCTTCCCCACTCTCCCCATATACGGTGTTATTAACATCCGTGCTTTTCTCCTTCCTCATCGAAAGTGTCAATCACGTTTGAATTATTTACATCCATGCTATTCACATGAATATATTATTATGCCCAAGCCTTTGATTGCCGCTCGGTATGTAGATTTTAGAGGGTGGTTTTAGTGCCAGTGACCACACCGGTCTTAAATGATTCTTTCAAAACCGTTAATTCATTAATTTGAATATGTATATTATCGATTCTTGTGCCAGCGCCAACCGGTCTAACGTGCTTTTTGCGTCTGTGATACATACATGTTTGTATGTATTTTATTGATGCGGGTTGCGCCTGTGTGCTGACGTCACTACATAAAATATGTGCATCCCCGCTCGTCCGTAGTTACGTTAATGGTCATGGCTTAAGCCCCAGTCACACCTAAGCCCCGGTTCCCCCCGGTGCCACTACGGTTCTGAACCGGGGTGAACCGTGTTACAATCGGGGCCAACCGTATTCAAACCGTAGTTAAACCGGGACAACCGGGGGGAACCGGGGGGAACCGTGGTGGCTCCGGGAGGCAAAAAGAAATCTTAGCGCGGACCTAAACAATTTTGAGAACCGTAGAGGCACCGGGGCGAAAGCGTGGGAAAGTGAGAACCGTGATCAAACCGTAGCGGAACCGGGGCCACCGTAGCGCGTCCGTAGTAGGACCGTAGTACCACCGTGTACACTGTGGCGCCTCCGGGAGCAACCGGGAGCGACCGGGACTAATCATTTCACGCCGGCGACAACACGGTTTCACACGGTGACGCTACGGTTTGACCCGGCGATGCTACGGTGACACTACGGACACTACGGTGGCGACACGGTTGCTCACGGATGGTCCCTGTGTGTCCCGGTGGCCAGCATTTTCGTACCAGGTCTTCAAATCCACCCCTGACTCCAGCCCCAGCTTCTCGGCCTTGTTCTGCCACATCCTGGTTTTCTTTTGAGTGTTACGATACTCCTTGAGTCCCTTCGTATAGAGCATCGGGTTGTCTTCCAGCCAGCTTTTCATTTCTAACTCCTGTTGGTCGTCGAGGGAGATAGCATTTTTTCGCTTCTTCTTGGAGGGTCGCAAGGCTTCGATGTCATCTGTGGGTGGTGGTGTTGGCGACCTTGGCTGTTCGTCCAACTCGCTCTCAATGTTGGATTCATCAGGAGTCTTTTTGTAGGTCACCATACCTAAGGTCTTCTTTTGGAGCTGGGGCTGGGGCTTCTGCGGGGGCTCTTCATCGGAGCTGTCTCTGTTCTTTTCTTCGACAACTGGCTGCTTCTTTGCCGCAGACTTCTTTCCATGACCCTTCTTTGGCACAACAACTTTCAATTTTTTTGGAGGCATTGTTTCTTCGTAGGTGTGCACTTCTCGATGTGATATGATGAGATATGATTTTATAACCCAAATTTCCCCTGGTTTTATAGCAAACGCAACGACCGGGCCCGACCGGGGCCAAACCGTAGCGCCTCCGTAGTGGCACCGGGATAAACCGTGTTAGCACCGTGTTGTCACCGGGGCGCGACCGGGGAGGACCGGGGAGAACCGGGACGACCGGGGCCAGACCGTAGTCAAACCGGCGTGTCCCCCGGTGCTACTACGGTTGCGCCCCGGTCGATCGTAGTGAAACCGGGACAAACCGCAGTGACACCTTGACAAACCGCAGTGATACCGGGGGTAACCGTAGTACAACCGTGGTAGCACCGGGTAGGACCGTGTTGCATCCGTACTGGCACCGGGCGTCTCGCAAAAAACGAAAAATCACCCCGGTTCGCCCCGGTTCACCCCGGTTCTTCGACCGGGGCGAACCGGGACGTCCGGGGACAACCGTAGTCAAACCGTACTAGGTGTGACTTGGGCTTTACTGACAGACCGCTGAAGACTTGTTCACCTTATCACCTGGCTCCTGATGCACCGTGATTAGTTAATGACAGCTCCTGATGCACCGTGATTAGTTAATGGCATAACAGTTAATAGCCTCAGCGGGGCGTGTTTCGGGGCCCACTCCTTGGCTTGGTTGATTGATGTCTAGCTGCTGTCTGCCCCCTATCCGGAACACCGGTCCGGGTCTGACATTGCCGCCTCCCCGTCGAGCCTCGTCGGTAATCGACAAGTTTTTCGTTGCACATGTGGAAGTGACACGGCGGGTGTGGCGCGAGGAGCCATGGCAACAACAGCGTCTAGTATATATATATAAAAATTTATATATATATATATATATATATATAGAGAGAGAGAGAGAGAGAGAGAGAGAGAGAGAGAGCCATGGCCTGAGGGGGCTGCGGGGGCAGGATGTGGGATCGGTTACACAAGGGGTTACACAGGGGTGGAGGGGTGATTGTCGTGTGTATCAAGGGTCCCGCGTCGGGCTGTGATGGGTGGTGATAACCTTGGCGATCGCGGAATGTGAGAGTGCCCCCATTTCCTTCGCCTGGCTTCCGCATACTGGGGGCGATATGTCCGGTGGGGGGGGGGGGTGAGGATGAGGGGGTGTCTCCTCATACCCCCTGTCCTTCTACCCCCCTCCCCTCGCGCCCCACCCCATCCCGCAGTCCGTCCGCTCAGTGCCATTCTCCGACTCACCCCGTAACCTCGCGCGGTCATCCCGAGAGGTTCACTTCCGCTAACCCCGGCGGACGCCAGAGTGCTCCTCATCCCCACCCCCAGCCCCCCCCCCCCCTCCCGCCACCACCACTTCAGCGCATAATCACCGCATGATTCACGCGGCGAAGTGCGAGCCCGCCCCCTCCCCCCTCCCACTCCCCCCTCTCCGCTCCCCCGCCACAACTACTACTACCACTACGACTAATATGGATAGGGGCTACGCAAAAAATGCGAGCGTATATTTATTAATTCAGATATTCCGAGGGGATACATCTAGATTAATATTCAAAATTAATCCCACTTCGGCTTGTCATAAAGAATATCTTTGGCGGGATGACGTATACCATGCACGTGCTTGTGGCATATCATTCGGTTGCTTAGGAACTCCCAATGTGACGTCATGTTTTTATGTTGTTGGCATCCGTCGCGTGTCGATTTTGACGTTACAACTACTCACTATGACAGCAGCCGATGGGCGGTCACCAAGAGCGCTCTGCTTGGCAACAGACATTTAGCCCGTCGCTTATAAATTAACTTTAATTTGAAGTAAATTTTGTGGGGCAGCTGATTTAATTATTAAAAACATGACATAAGTAGCCTTCGACCTCTCTTGGCTTGAATATATTTATGTACAGCTGATATTTACTCCGAATCCGAAAACGTCTCATGGGGGTTGTTACGCGAAATGAAAGTCCTAGACCTATGCTTGAAATTGACTTTGAATATGCATGCATGTTACCTTAAGAGCTCGCTTGCTCTCGCTATTACCGAGATCAGAGATCAGCAGTTGGCGTTGACACGGCGTCCCTGTGATCCCACGCTCGGGGCGGTATTAATGGCCCCAGGACGCCGCTGACGTCACCATCCTGAAGGACATGACATGGACGAATGACATCGTCCGTGGCCGACACACGATCCCGGCGATGAGTGGATCGCGTGACCGGCCAGGCGACGCACCATCGGGAGGCGGTGGCGGCGGCGGCGGCGGCGGCGGGGGCCGGGGCGGGGGCCTGAACTTGTGAACAGTGGCCGGAGGGGACGCGTCCCGCCCGAATGACTGTCTTCGGGGCCCGGGCCCCCTCACCGCTGGCCGTTATTACCCTAATGAATTGTGACCGACATGAAATCTGCCGGACATCTGCGGTGAGATTTCGCTGATTAGTCATTCGACGCTGTGTTTAAGGGAGCTTTTGGTGTGGTCTGAAGACGCGCCGGACGCGCGTGACTCGCCTCACGTGTGTGTGTAACGATATCGGAAATCACCGGGGTCCTTGTGTTTATTCCCCTCCTGCTATGGCCTTTTGCTCGGAAACATTCTCTCGCTGCCCCCTCCCCCTCGCCAATCTGTCGGTCTGCCTCTTTCTCTTGTGGTATAGCTGCATGTCAGATGCCCGTCTATCGCAGAATCTTGCTGTGGCCATGTCTGTGTGGTCGCAGGATAAAAAAATCCCATGTCTTTCTTCGTGAAGAGTAGGGGGTTACCCCCGGAGACATGGCTCCACTCTCCCTTCCTTCTCACATTCACGCGATATGACCAAAAGTGGTTAAAGCTTCCGAAATAACCAACCAACCAACCTATCGAAGAGACTGCTGCGTGTGGTTTTGTCCAGTCACTCTCTTCCTCCCTTCCGAAGCTTTCTCTGTCCCTTTTGTGGAGTTTCTCTCCTCCCTCTCTCCCCCTCGCTCTCCATCCCTTCCTATCAGCATCTCTCCTCCCTCGCTCTCTCCCCCTCGCTCTCCCCCTCGCTCTCCATCCCTCCCTATCACCATCTCTCCTCCCTCGCTCTCTCCCCCTCGCTCTCCCCCTCGCTCTCCATCCCTCCCTATCACCATCTCCCCCCCCTCTGTCTCCCCCGCTCTCTCCCCCTCGCTCTCCATCCCTCCCTATCACCATCTCTTCCCCCTCTGTCTCCCCCTCGCTCTCCCCCTCGCTCTCCATCCCTCCCTATCACCATCTCTCCTCCCTCTGTCTCCCCCGCTCTCTCCCCCTCGCTCTCCATCCCTCCCTATCACCATCTCTCCCCCCTCTGTCTCCCCCGCTCTCTCCCCCTCGCTCTCCATCCCTCCCTATCACCATCTCTCCCCCCTCTGTCTCCCCCGCTCTCTCCCCCTCGCTCTCCATCCCTCCCTATCACCATCTCTCCCCCCTCTGTCTCCCCCGCTCTCTCCCCCACGCTCTCCATCCCTCCCTATCACCATCTCTCCCCCCTCTGTCTCCCCCGCTCTCTCCCCCTCGCTCTCCATCCCTCCCTATCACCATCTCTCCCCCCTCTGTCTCCCCCGCTCTCTCCCCCACGCTCTCCATCCCTCCCTATCACCATCTCTCCCCCCTCTGTCTCCCCCGCTCTCTCCCCCTCGCTCTCCATCCCTCCCTATCACCATCTCTCCCCCCTCTGTCTCCCCCGCTCTCTCCCCCTCGCTCTCCATCCCTCCCTATCACCATCTCTCCCCCCTCTGTCTCCCCCGCTCTCTCCCCCTCGCTCTCCATCCCTCCCTATCACCATCTCTCCCCCCTCTGTCTCCCCCGCTCTCTCCCCCTCGCTCTCCATCCCTCCCTATCAGCATCTCTCCTCCCTCGCTCTCTCCCCTCGCTCTCCATCCCTCCCTATCACCATCTCTCCTCCCTCGCTCTCTCTCCCTCGTTCTCTATCTCTCCCTATCACCATATCTCCACCCTCTCTCTCCGGATCTCTCTCTTGCTCCACTCTCTCCCTGCTTCTCATCCCAAGCTCTTTCCTTCTCTCTCTATCATCATTAGGCGTCATTAGCGTGAACTCGTGACGCTCACGGTGGCACCGACTTGACGGCATATTTGACATTTGGTAGAAACGGAAAGAAGGCATAACCAAAGTGCCCGTTGCCATGGTAACATTTAGTGTTAGTGTGGGGGGAGGGGATATCAGTGTGTAAAGATATATTGATGACCTTGGTGACCGCCAAGGTGACCTGTTGGGTGGGCTGTCTGGGATCCCCTGCCGAGATCTTCCGGTCGGCTTTTCCCGCCCATTAAATGTGGGGTAACTGTTGCCTTGGGTGTTTGGTCTCGCCATATATGTAAATCAACCTTGGCATGCCAGGTGACTGTTCAGGGCAAGGTTGAGGGCTGGCTGGCGGCGCCTCTGGGCTTACCCGCCCGACCCCCTTCCCTGCCCCCCGCATGCCCCCCCCCCCCCACCCCACCCGCCCTCGCCCCCTAACTGCCCCTATCATTGATAGCATGCTCGCAGTTACAAATATCTGCGCAGCCGAAGGTCTTATATTAAATCTCCTTGCATCGAAGACAAAAAAAACCCCAAAAAAACACACAGCGAGTTGACCATGTCTTCCAGGCTTGGGCTAGTGCTGCCCCCTTGCCCTATAGGCCTTTGTTGCCGCAGTCGTCGAATTAACCGCCGACCCCCGGCGTAATCGGTTCCACACCTATTAAATAAACCGCCGCCTTAGCGGTAACGTGAGCGCTGCGTGGGCAGGCGTGGGTGGGGGGCGTGGGGGCCAAGGGTATTGGCACAATGCAGTGAGGAATCTGATGGACAGGGTGAGGTGGGTGTGTGGGGGATGAGGGCGAGGAGGGGGGGGGGGGGGGTTGCGGGCATGGGTGAGTGGTTTTGTTGGGAACTCTCAGATATAGACTGCCGCTCTTCAGCCTTCGGGTTCCGGATGTGCGTGAAGCCAAGCTCTCCCGGCCTCACTATTACAGGGCCATTAGCCCGAAGCCTATTATGTGAAAGATCAATCGGCACGGGGGTGTAAATCAATCAGATATCGCCGGGCTGACATTATGGGTTTATCGTCACTGGCATCTCTGATCGGGACTCGGGGGCGAAGGGAGGAGGGGTGGGGGGGGGGGGGGGGGCAGAGTTCTGAATGTAGAAATGCTTTGTTATTGCTATCGGTGTCGGTGGGAAATGCGAGAGGGTGACTGTCTGCTGACCGTGGCCGACAGTCCGGGTTTTGCGAGATTGGGCATATTCCAAGAATACACCCCCCCCCCCCCCGATCTACATTTGTTGGGCTTTGGTTGTTTCTTTCAGGTACGTGAACTACGTACCTGCTTAAAGGCTTGATAAGGGTATATAAATGTGAACTGTAAAATCATCCTAGGCCAGTGATACTAACAAGATTACAGTCTACTAATACTGACACTAACGATTAGTACACAAAGCGAAACAAAATGCGATTAGAGATAAACCATCGACGTGGGCCAAGGGACACCAGTGGGGTGTCCACGTGACACTAGTGGGGTGACCACCTGACACTATTGGAGTGACTAAGTGACACTAGTGAGTGACCACGTGACACTAGTGGGGTGACCACGTTACACTAGTGGGGTGACCACGTGACACTAATGGGGTGGCCACTTGATACTAGTGAGGTGACCACGTGACATTAGTGGGGTGACACTGGTGGGTTACCACGTGATGCTAGTGGGGTGACCACGTGACACTTGTGGGGTGACCACGTGACACTAGTGGGGTAACCACGTGACACTAGTAGGTGACCACGTGACGCTTGTCGGGTGACTACGTGACACCAGTGGGGTGACCACGTGACACTAGTGGGGAGACCATTTGACACTAGTAGGGTGACCACGTGACACTACTGGGGTGACCACGTGACGCTAGTGGGGTTACCACGTGACACCAGTGGGGTGACCACGTGACACTAGTGCGGTGACCACGTGACACCATTGGGGTGACCACGTGACACTAGTGGGTAACCACGTGACACTAGTAGGGTGACCACGTGGCCCTAGTGGGGTGACCACGTGACACTAGTGGGGTGACCACGTGACACTAGCGGGCTGACCACGTGACACTAGTGGGGTGACCACGTGGCGACCAGCTGACCGAGAGCTTACTGTTGTGCCCAGCGCTGTGACAATAGTCTGCCCCCGTCCATCCTGGGACACCGCCCCTCTCCCCCCACCCCGTGTCGCTGCGCCTCAAGATTTCAGCCCCTGCCCCCCCCCCCCACCCACCTCTTCGCGTCACCGCCATTGTCTCCCTCCACATGTGGTGTTGACAGGCGGCGAATTGCGATGGTCGCGATGACGATGGAGGGAGGGAGTGTTGGGGGAGGGGGGTGTGGGGGGGGGATATCGGCCGCCAGTTAACCGCAAACATAATGTTATGCAGGTGAAAACAAAAGGAAGCATGTTTTTTATGCTGGCAAGTACCCGGTTAGCCACGGGTAAAATCGCAAACCGCAAAGCGCAATGCGATCGACACCCAACTGGCCTGAATGGATATACGGTGACATTATTTTTTAAAAAAACAGCCGACTTAACCACATTGACTATTCTGGTTTATGTGGTTGGTGGAGTGGACCGGTGGGGGTGGTGGGGGGGGGGGGAAATGATGTCGCTGGTGACCCTTGCCCTTCCCGTATCTCGCGACCGTCTGCCCTGCCTTGTGTTGATGGGTTAGTGATTTGTTTATCTCACCGAGGCTAATTGACCGGTGGCCGCAAGCCGAGTTGTCTGCTCTAGGTCAGCGTCTGATGTATGCTTAAAATAGTTAATTTCCATTTGTAACTCGATTACGAGGGTGTAGAGTTCGGAGCCTGGCACCTGCACCCTGGGCGTGTTTTATGGCGTTGTTTTATGGCGTGTTTTATGGCGTTGTTCCTGGCGGACACATTCCTTGGCTACGTTCATTAAGCCTCCGTCGATCTTTAATCATGCGCTATTCCCCTCGGATTCGATTATTGTAGTTTCGCGTGAATACTACGTGAGCTATACTGGCGCTAAATCAATGCAACCGTGGGTATGACCGATGTGTGACGTCATATGGGATATACATACTGTGGTATGACCACTGTGTGACGTCATATGAGATATACATACATAATGTGGTTATGACCAATGTGTGACGTCATATGGGGTATACATAATGTGGTTATGACCAATGTGTGACGTCATATGGGGTATACATACTGTGGTATGACCACTGTGTGACGTCATATGAGGTATACATGCATAATGTGGTTATGACCAATGTGTGACGTCATATGGGGTATACATAATGTGGTTATGACCAATGTGTGACGTCATATGGGGTATACATAATGTGGTTATGACCAATGTGTGACGTCAAGTAAGGTACACATACCGCTGGTATGAGCATACTGTTGGTATGTGTGACGTCATGTGAAGTAAGCACGCTATGGCGGCAAGAATGACAGGTGAGAATGGCTTAAGAGTGGTGATTAGAAAGTATGCTATTAGCCCCCTCCACCCTTGCCCCCATCTTTTCTCCGGCACCAAAATGTGGCAGTATTGTAACCATAGTATCGTTGGTATTCATATTAACTTAATTTACAATAAACATGGTTTTTACTATATTATTATCCGCTGAGTGTTATAGGTTTATTGCCGTTAGATATACCGTTAATTGTTATATCATTGCCTGTGTTAATTATGCATAGCAACTCTGATTATTTATAACGTGTACAGGTCCTTCTGTATGGCGCAAACTACTGCTACGTTCCTACCTATAGCTGACGCCTGAGTACGGTGTCGCCCTCTACTGACGTTAATTGACAATTAATTGTTAATTCTGACAAGTTCTTGCGCAAAGAGTTGCCGACTTGTTTCTGTCCCCCAGGACATGGCTCCACGCCACTGCTTTCTGTGCCATTCTCATTATTCCGCCGTAAACGAACCAATCAGAATACTTCATTCGCAGTCCAGGTTACCCTGTTGGCCCTGTTTTTCTGTAATCACGTTGAGCCTGTCCGCATGTGAGTCGATGCCCCACGACGGGGATTCTCTAGGCGCCAGCGACCAGGCATCGTGCGACCAGTGCGGGATTATCCCTCTCGTTACTGATTGATTTTGCGATGTGACGAAATCTCCTCGCCTCAGTTGGGCAGTAACTGTTTTTAGTACCCAAGGTTTTCGGCGTAATACGGTTCTATACGGTTTCTAACGAAATCTTGACCTGCTCATGAGAACAAAACGAGTCTTAAATCAGCACTTGCGTGTGTGTTATAAGGTGATAACGTGTGCCTGCCACCGCCCACCGCCATAACGATTCTTATGGAGTATCATGCCGCGTCGTGTGTGCGTGTGTGTGTGTGTGTGTCCATGGACTCCACATAGCCACAGGCCGCCGGTGGCTATTGTCTCAAGAGGAACGAACCAACCTGCAAATGCGCATGTTGATATGGATTTATAGATATATATGTTAAGAGGCAGTGCAATGCGCGGCCGAGACCCACTCATGGCCGAGACCCACTCTGATGGCCGAGACCCACTCTGATGGCCGAGACCCACTCTGATGGCCGAGACCCACTCTGATGGCCGAGACCCAATGATGGCCGAGACCCACTCTGATGGCCGAGACCCACTCTGATGGCCGAGACCCACTCTGATGGCCGAGACCCACTCTGATGGCCGAGACCCACTCTGATGGCCGAGACCCACTCTGATGGCCGAGACACACTCTGATGGCCGAGACCCACTGTGATGGCCGAGACACACTCTGATGGCCGAGACCCACTCTGATGACCGAGACACACTCTGATGGCCGAGACCCCCTCTAATGGCCGAGATCCACGCTGATGGCCGAGCAGCCTGACAGCTCGGCCATCAGGAGGCGCCAGGCGAGACTAATGGGTCGCACCATTGAGGAGGCGCGCGCTTCAAGCGCAAAAGGCCTCGAGAACAACCATTGGTGCTCTGGTTTTTCGGCAGTTATTGCATGGCTTATGCCTCTGAGAGGACGAGGCGCGGAACGCTACCGCCCATCGCCGCCAGTGCCCCTCTACCTATCCCCCACACACCCTGATGCTGCCCGGGGGTGGGGGGGGGCAGTGGGTGCTCCCTTGTACAGCGACTTATGTTGACGGCAGCCATGGCACACCAGAAACAACCACCGCACTCTGAATGAAGCGTGCTGGAGGAAGCCGGTGAATTAACCGTGTGGGGAGAGAGAGAGAGAGAGAGAGGGAGGGGGGCAAAGGTGTGCGCGGCAAGGTGGTGGTGGTGAGAAGGGAGTGGGGAGTGGGAGGCATCTCGTCCTCGCGAGCACACTCCCCTCCCTCCCTCCACAGATATCGAACGACAAACTACGTGACGTAATTTTGATGTGCGTGCAGCAAGGTACAAACAGATGCCACTCGCATAATGGGCCGATGCAGAGGGTGATTGATGTATGGCATGGCCAGACGGAACAGCCCCACAGCCTGTGACTCGGCGCCCTTCACTGCTTAGGATGTAAACTCCTCCGCTGACAATGGCAGCTTTTTAGTCATTCCATTATGTGCTATTTCTTGTCCATTACCGTTGGGATATTTTATACAAGTTGATTTATGGTCTATTCATTGTAAAACATGTTTTCATGTAGGCATTGTTGTACTATGTGACCGTGGCCTGTGGCCTGGTAGGTAAAATATGAACTAAAACGCCAGTTGTGGCGTGATCCCTGTGTTTTTGGTTCGCCATACGCAGCGACGAGGTCTAATGATGTTGGATGCTGCAAATTCGTTGATGTTTACATCGCGTGACTTGCATATATTGTATATGATTATTGCAAGTATGATATCTAAAATACATTAATATCTTTAAACGATATTCCTATTTTTAAGCGACACTCCTATTTTTAAGCGACACTCCTATATTTAAGCGACACTCCTATATTTAAGCGACACTCCTATATTTAAGCGACACTTCTATATTTAAATAATATTTCCATTGTTTAACGAAATTTATACCTCTAAACGATGCCTATATCTTAAAATCATATCCATGTCTTTACGATTTGGTTCGAATGCCAGTTCTTTTTACCAAGGCGAACTTCCATCAGGAAGGCATCTATTGAAATTAATAAAGTCAATTAAAAATCTACAATATGGTGCAACTTTTGTGAACTTGCTCTGACAACGCCTGCAACAAAATACCAGACACGCGACATTGAAATTCTGCTAAAAGTAATGTCTGGTGTTGCAACTCTCGGGTTGATCCAGACAAAACGAAAACCATTGCCACGAATGATGAATTGCCAAAAAGGATAGAGCGCCAAGGTTTCGCTTGTGTATGGTATCATTTGTATGACAAGATAGGTGAATAATACCGCCTCACTTTAATATCATAAAGCGGTGCATTCGACTCAATGGAAAGTTGGTTGGTTGTATTTTGAGGACGCTTTAACCAATTCTGGTCATATCGCGTCAATGGGAGAAGGAAGACAAGAGTGGAGCCATGTCCCCGGGGATAAGCCCATTCTCTTTCCGAAAGACATGGAATCTTTATCCTGCGACGACACAGACATGACAAGTTCCATCTTCCGCGTTACAGCTCACGAAATGCATTATTGTAGTAAATGGTAGACGTGAGCAATATGTGAACTATGCTGACGCAATGGTTTGCCCTAACATGGACCAACGACGTTATTTCTTAACTTATTAACATCTGTGTATTATAATAAAAGACACGTAAGTCCATCTAATGCCTAGCATTCATTCTAGAGTTGGATTCAACTGAAGTTAATCCAAATGCACGACAAATGCCGGTATAGATGCCATTCAACACATCGGATGTTAAAAATGTCATTTGGCGCCACATCTGCCGGAATAAATGCCATTCGGCGTCTACCATATGGTGAGTGGCGTGCGCTTATGACCAGCAGTCGGTTTGTAACCTCCTACTCTTTGCGAAGAAAAACATGGGATCTTTATCCTGCGGCCACGCAGACCTGGCCACAACGGGGCGCGAACTACCGATCCTCGTGCCGTGAGCCGCTCAGGTGGCCAGAGCACTCAAGGCGAGCGCTCTAACCCACTGAACTATCGGGCCGGCCTCTGAGCAGCATTTGGCTCGGTTGCCCTCTAACGACTTGTGCGTCATTATGTGGCAGGGCGGAGAGTCCTTCGAGTCGGTATCACAGTGAGAGGACCGCTGGGGCCGAGGGTCCAGGTAATGGCGTCGTCATTGAAGGTCGATCAATGCATCGATTTATTGATTTATTCAATAATTACATGGTTTTTACTATATTATTATCCGCTAAGTGTTATCGGTGTATTGCTTCCAACGCGTTCAGCGTTGTCGACAGCAAAAACTGATACATTCGCTTGCCAAAACTAAATGGACGCGCGGGTAGATTTTCACCGTGATAGACGTTTCGCTGCGTCATTTGAAAAATAGATTCAAGTATACCGAAAACAATGTTTGACACAAATATACTTAACTTCATTTTTTGAGGTAATATGGGTGGTCGTGCTCACGTTTCTTTGTGTGAGAATGGATTAGATTGACTATCGAATGATAAAATCGCATGCCCCACCGATGAAACTGTGATAGCCGGCATGTTAACGGTATCATGTTATTTTCAAGCTAAGCGATTTATAGATGCTTTGTCTCGAGAAAAAAAACTCAAGATATACCGTTAATTGTTATATCATTGCCTGTGTGATTTATGCATCGCAACTCTGATTATTTATAACGTGGACAGGTCCTTCTGGATGGCGCAAACTACTGCTACGGCATTGCTCCCGTATTACTCATGCCTGACTTTGGGGCAATAGCGTTGTCGAGTTCCCCGACATGCAAGATGGAACACTTAGATGGAACGCGTCCGTGTTTACTGGACTACAACGGTATCTATAGAATATAATTAAAACAAAATTGATTCAATAGATTACTTATATATTACTTACATGTTCTTTGCCAATGTTCCCTGGATAATCCTATGCCGCATACTGTGGTGGTAACATGTGCCGCGTCGAGTGCCAACTGCATAAGGTCATCCGGACATGGAAAACTGGATCAATGATGTGATGTCGGTTGTTGCTGGATCAGCGGTCCAATCAGGATCTAGCAATCCTGATTCCCTCCCTATCGCCACGTAAGGAACCCCAACTTTTGTTCTTTATATATGTATATATATAATATAAAACTGTTTTGGTGCGCCACGGTTTGCGGAGAAGCAATGGAAAGTTGGGGGTTTTAATCCTTAGCCGAGGTCACTTGTGCCATCCGCCACGCCGGCTCCAGTTAGTTAGTTGTCGATGGGTTAGTTGGGAGACCGTCTCATCGGCCCCTGTCGGTGGTCGGCCTCCGATGTAGTCTGGCCTCTCCCCGCTCTTTGTCTTATTCCCCCGCTTGTCCTGACGGGCCCGTGGCCAATGAATGATGTGGTGGCTGGCAGCAAATGCTACTTGGGACAGCCACTTGGTCGGCCGTCTGGTTGGTTGGCTGACTGGTTGGTTGGCTGACTGGTTGGCTGGTGGACTTAATGTGTGTCTGTCTCTGCGCGCGCCTCTGAAGGGAAGCGACCGCCTACCTCGTTCGTGGCTGGTGCGCTCGCTGGGGCCATGCGGGAGGTATGCCGCTTCCGCGGGGAGGAGGGAAGCTAGGGTTGGACTGCCCGGTCGCACGGGTCGGTGTCTCGTGGCCGGACACGGTGGCCGTCTTGCTGCGGTCTGCCTGCGTTGACCGGCCGTGGGGCATCGTGCCGAGCCATTGTAGCGCTGCTGTCGGTGATCGGTAGGCTGGCCGTAGGGAAAGTTTGAGGGAAATTGCAGGAATCTGTGTGGTGTGGTGTGGTGTGGATTAGGTGGGGTGAGGTTCAACGGGGTGGGTTAGAGAGGGTGGCAATGAAGGGTCGTGGGATGGAGTAGCATGGGTTGGGGTTGATTGGGCTGGGTGGGGGTGGGTTTGAGTAGAGGGGGTAGCAAAATGAAGTTGTTCAGGAAAGGTTGGGTGGGTGGGAGGGGTTGAGTGGAGTTGAGTGGACGGAGTAGCAATGTAGGGTGCTCTGGTGGGGGTGAGTAGCGAGGGGGAGGGGGGTGACAAAGAAGTGGGGTGGAGTTAAGTGGGGCGCGGAAGGTGTTAAGAAACCTGGTGTAACTGACGGCCACTCACCACCATAGTCCTCGACCAGCGGCTCGAGTTACAGCAGACTGCCTGATGCCCCGCAGAGTGGCGCTGATTGCAGTCGGAGGGGTCTTACGTCACTCAGCGGCCGGCTGACCCGGTTTGGGGCGCCCAACTGCCGCCGCAACCCATTTGCCCGGCTCCCGGCCCCCAGCCCCCGGCCCCCAGCCCCCGCCCCGCAGCCCCCAGCCCCCGGCCCCAGCCGCCGGCCGCCTCCCCCCGGCCTCAAATCTCCGGCCCCCGGCCCCTGGCCCCCGGCCCCTGGCCCCTGGCCCCCGGCCCCTGGCCCCCGGCCCCTGGCCCCCGGCCCCTGGCCCCCCGGCCCCTGGCCCCCGGCCCCTGGCCCCCGGCCCCTGGCCCCCGACACCCGACCGGCGCCCCGCTTCGTAGCCTCGGCCCCGGTCCCTGTCTCAGCCATTGGGCATGCCGGCCCTGGCCTTCCGGCCTGCCGGCCCCCGGCCTTCCGGCCTGCGGGCCCCCGGCCTTCCGGCCTGCCGGCCCCCGGCCCCCGGCCCCAGCCGCCGGCCGCCTCCCCTCGGCCTCAAATCTCCGGCCTGCCGGCCCCCGGCCTTCCGGCCTGCCGGCCCCCGGCCTTCAGCATCCGACCGCCGGCCCGCCGCCCCCCGTCCCCAGCCCATGCAGCCGCCGGCACCACGTGTCTGTGGTAATCCACGCTGCCTCACCTTACCGCCGGCAGCTGCCTGTCGCTGGATCATATGCCAAGAGGCAGTGCTGGTAACCCCCAGTCTGGATTAGTGACGTACAACATCCAGCTGGTCAGTTAAATCTTGAGCATCCTTTACAGCCGTCCACAGTCCGGTATTGTGTCCATAGTCCATTGTACGACCCGTAGCCTAGTATAATGTCCATAGTCCAGTGTGAAACCCATAGCCTAGTATAATGTCCATGGTCCAGTGTGAAACCCATAGCCTAGTATACTGTCCATAGTCCAGTGTGAAACCCATAGCCTAGTATACTGTCCATGGTCCAGTGTGAAACCCATAGCCTAGTATACTGTCCATAGTCCAGTGTGAAACCCATAGCCTAGTATACTGTCCATAGCGAGGCATACTGCACATAGCCAGCGTTTTGCCGTCTTGCTGCGGTCTGCCTGCGGGGTTGGCCGGCCGTGGGGCATCGTGCCGAGCCATTGTAGCGCTGCTGTCGGTGATCGGTAGGCTGGCCGTAGGGAAAGTTTGAGGGAAATTGCAGGAATGTGTGTGTGTGTGTGTGTCTGCGCCTGTGTGATGTGGTGTGGTGTGGTGTGGATTAGGTGGGGTGAGGTTCAACGGGGTGGGTTAGAGAGGGTGGCAATGAAGGGTCGTGGGATGGAGTAGCATGGGTTGGGGTTGATTGGGCTGGGTGGGGGTGGGTTTGAGTAGAGGGGGGAGCAAAATGAAGTTGTTGAGAAAAGGTTGGATGGGTGGAAGGGGTTAAGTGGAGTTGAGTGGACGGAGTAGCAATGTAGGGTGCTCTGGTGGGGGTGAGTAGCGAGGCGGGGAGGGTGGGGTGGAGTTAAGTGGGGTGTCTGGTGCGCGGAAGGTGTTAAAAAACCTGGTGTAAGTGACGGCCACTCGCCACCATAGTCCTCGACCAGCGGCTCGAGTTACAGCAGACTGCCTGATGCCCCGCTCCACCAAGGGTGGCGCTGATTGCAGTCGGATGGGTCTTACGTCACTCAGCGGCCGGCTGACCCGGTTTGGGGCGCCCAACTGCCGCCGCAACCCATTTGCCCGGCTCCCGGCCCCCAGCCCCCGGCCCCCAGCCCCCGCCCCGCAGCCCCCAGCCCCCGGCCCCAGCCGCCGGCCGCCTCCCCCTGGCCTCAAATCTCCGGCCCCCGGCCCCTTGCCCCCGGCCCCTGGCCCCCGGCCCCTGGCCTCCGGCCCCCGGCCCCCGACACCCGACCGGCGCCCCGCTTCGTAGCCCCGGCCCCGGCCCCTGTCCCGGCCTTTGGGCCTGCCGGCCCCCGGCCTTTGGGCCTGCGGGCCTGCCGGCCCCCGGCCTTCCGGCCTGCGGGCCCCCGGCCTTCCGGCCTGCCGGCCCCCGGCCCCCGGCCCCCGGCCTTCAGCATCCGGCCGCCGGCCCGCCGCCCCCCGTCCCCAGCCCATGCAGCCGCCGGCACCACGTGTCTGTGGTAATCCACGCTGCCTCACCTTACCGCCGGCAGCTGCCTGTCGCTGGATCATATGCCAAGAGGCAGTGCTGGTAACCCCCAGTCTGGATTAGTGACGTACAACATCCAGCTGGTCAGTTAAATCTTGAGCATCCTTCACAGCCGTCCACAGTCCGGTGTTGTGTCCATAGTTCATTGTACGACCCGTAGCCTAGTATAATGTCCATAGTGCAGTGTACGACCCATAGTCTAGTACAATGTCCATAGTCCAGTGCAAGACCCATAGCCTAGTATAATGTCCATAGTCCAGTGCAAGACCCATAGCCTAGTATAATGTCATAGTCCAGTGCAAGACCCATAGCCTAGTATAATGTCCATAGTCCTGTGCGAAACCCATAGCCTAGTATAATGTCCATATTAACCTTCTTGGGTGTGTTCTAGCAATTCATTTGGATGGATGAATGAATGAATTTCATTCCAATTAGCCACTGTGGCTAAACACCTTCAATTTTCTTTAGCCACTCACATTCCCATTAGCCACATATATGTTGTATTTTTCCCCTTCAAAAACAAGGGTGGGGGGGGGGGGGGGGTCTGATGAAAATAAAAACTGAGATAAGATTGTTAGAGTCCACACGGCGAGTTTGTCGTCATTCAGCGACGACATAAAAGTGATTACTGGGGGAAAAAATATCCCTTCTGTGCTGATGTGGAAACCCAGCATTGTATTAAGCCTTGCCCCCCCCCCCCCCCTCCCCGCAAGTGTCTTACAATATGGCATTTAACCGAATAATGATTCCACTGATACAGAACTTTGAGAAGCACCTACGCAGGGATGGCAAACCCCTTTTGAGGGGGTTACCCCAGCTCACCCTCCCCAGCCAAGGAAATTGATGTCCGGTAAGGGCATGCCAAGGACTGTGAAGTACAGTAGCGACCCCCCTGGTCCCACCGGTTGTAAATTTGTCAAACATAGTCAGCCCTTTCCAAATCCTGTATCCGCTCCTGGTCCGATGATTGAGCATTGAAGGTATTGAGGTCTTCAGGCCCAGAAATCCCGATGATATGCGATGGCAAAACTGACTTCGGAATCTTCTTTTTACCTGAATCCTGGATCCTTACTATATACAATTCTGGCCCATTCCAGTCATGCTCCAAACTCGGTTGTGGACTGGTGACGCTGAGTCAGAGGTAGTCTAAAGGTGGGGAACAGTCATATAGCGCTTGTATCCCCATCTCTATCCAAACCACGAGGATACTTAATGCATTGCTAGGTTTGGGCAAGTTCAGCATTAGCCCCCCCCCCCCCCCCCAACACACACATGTTTTCGCTTCAAGGGAGCTCAATCGTTTTTCTTTTGACCTGTCCTATGCAAGTCCGTTTTTTTTTATGAGTAACCCGCTCTCAGTGGCTGTGAGGTAACTTATGAATATTTCAGGTCTGATATGGTATCTTTTTTATTGGAAATATCCGCACTACTTGCAGGTATCTAGGCAAGTGTCCCGGCGCTCTTTCAGGCTTTACGGAATATCAAGCCCCCCCCCCCACCCGCCCCCCCCCCCAAACACCCACCACATCAGATATGTATCCTAATATGTGCGCCGCCCCCCCTCCCCCCCCCCCCTCCCCTCCTTCTTGGTCACCAACCCCAATGCCTCCTGGCGCGGGGTAGGGCTCCCGGGCGCGGCCTATGGCTCCGGTCTCTGGGCTGTTGCCTCGGGCTCCCGACTATATCTCCGGGCGCGGGCTGTGGATTCGGGCGCAGGCTATGGCTCCGTGCACTGGACTATGGTTCCAGGTTCCGACTTATGGCTTCGAGTGCAGGCTATAGCTCCTGCGCGGGCTATGGTTCCGGGCTCTGGGCCATGGGTCTTGGCGTCGCGCTACTGCTCCGGGCTCTGGTTATGGCTCCATGCGCTGGACTATGGCTCCTGGGGCTGGACTATGGCTCCGTGCGCTGCGCTAAAATCGTGGGGTCGGGAAGCTAGAACGCGAGAACGTGAGCTTGGGAGAATGCGAGATTGGAAGATTGGGAGAATGTGAGATCGCGAGAACGCGAGATCGCTAGAACGTGAAAACACGGGAGCGAGAACGCGAGAATGATCTCACCCTCGTCGTCTTGCGTTTTTCGTTCTCGCATTCTCGCGTTCTCGGAATCTCCATATCTCGCACTCTCCCGGACGAAAGTTATACTACTTAACGTTTTGAAACCACAATGTAGGTCACCTCTTGAAACCGGCCCCCGCTATCCAGCATATCTGGATCCGACCCTGCAACGCGAGCGCCCAGTTCATACCGAACATTAAATACATGTATTCAGAAAATATGTGTTCAGCCATGGGATTTGTGTGTGCTAATGACAGCCACATCACTGCGGGCAAACAGTTTGATCGCTAATCGAAAACCAGGCCATTTGTTTTCGCCACTGTGGCGACACGGATGGGCTAATCTTGCGCCACATACAGTTTCCTTTCGCCATTGGCGATGTGGCGAACGGCTAGCTCGCACTCAGCCCTTCGCTATCTGACTTTTCTATGGTGCTCGTTGGGAGCCTATCGTCGCTTTAATTGGTTGCCACGGCAACCAAGCTTGTGGAGGTGACATTGGCGCGTTTACTGTCGGTGACTTTTACAGGTTGCGATGGTGTTTGTATGGTCCACGTCACAGAAATGGCGGCTGGCGGGCTGGCGGCTGACGTCACCCGCTCATGTCTCCGGTCGCCGCCGTTATGAAAGTGACATCGCCATGACCGCCGCCCAGGTTCCTCGTCTTTTTGTTTTGTCACCTCTTCCCAGCTGACACAAACACTACCTGCCAGGTTATTTGTACTGATTTAGGACTACACCTCTCCAGTCTTATCCATCTATCCACTGAGTGGGACTTAGTTCACACCCATACCCCTCGCCGCCCTGTCCCCCCCGCCCCGCCCCCTTCCCAACATTCGCACCCCACCCATCAGCTCCACCAGCCCCATTCCCAACATCCGCCCCCCCCCCCCGCCAAACATAAAAATAACGAGCTTTGCGTATTTAATACAGCAAAATGCATCTTGTACCCTTTCGAACAAGTTATAGCTGTGACAGAACTTCTTTTCATTACCTGTTTTCATGCGTTATTAGGCTTAGGCTGGGCCCCAGCCCTAATTTGTAGAAATGCGCGACGCATTTTTCCTATCAATCTGCGCAGCGCCACCCTGGCGAGCGAGTGTGAAAATGCATTCAGGACGTAGGCGACAACAGAGATATAATGGAGCCCTAGCGGAGTGAGTCGAAGGCAGAGAGTGACATTTTTGTTGAGAGGACGAAGTAAGATGTGGATAGAGAGCGAGAGACGAGACGTATGATCAAACCGAGAATTGGAAGCAAATTAGGGAACGGAAGCCGAAAACGTACACTTTGAGACTAAGGAGAAGTCCGGGGATGACACGTGATATGCTGTGCCATCGCCGACTAAAGAGTTCTAAAGAAAAGCGCTTAGCGTGAAACGTGACTCTACTGACATAACGGCGGCATTCTCAGAATCTCAGGGCGCTCCACGCTCCTGTATATCCCACTCTCTCACTCTCTATCACATTGCCGCAGGACGTTCCTCGGTCCGATTTTGCCAATATGGTCTGAAACAAGAAACTTTCGCATGCGTCATTAAACTATTTTCTTGTCTTTTTATCTTTCTTGAAGCTCGCCTTTCTTGAAGCTCAGTTTCTGTTGTCTGTCTTTTTCCTCATGACCATGACATTCGGGCGACGTCGCGATGCGCACGACCGTCACGTGGTGTGCGTTGTATCGCCGCCAGATTATTCATATTACGCATATTATGCATCCCCACGTCATCCCTCCCTCTATCACCCCCCCCGACAGCTGTCACCCGTCCCTGTGACCAGCTGTTGCTTCAACCCCCCCCCCCCGACAGCTGTCACCCGTCCCTGTGACCAGCTGTTGCTTCACCCCCCCCCCCCGACAGCTGTCACCCGTCCTGTGACCAGCTGTTGCTTCACCCTCCGCCAAAAGTTGTTCCCCGTCCTTGTGACCAGCTGTTGCTTCACCCTCCCCCAAAAGTTGTTCCCCGTCCCTGTGACCAGCTGTAGCTTCACCCACCCCCGACAGCTGTCACCCGTCCCTGTGACCAGCTGTTGCTTCACCCACCCCCGACAGCTGTCACCCGTCCCTGTGACCAGCTGTTGCTTCACCCTCCCCCAAAAGTTGTTCCCCGTCCCTGTGACCAGCTGTAGCTTCACCCACCCCCGACAGCTGTCACCCGTCCCTGTGACAGCTGTTGCTTCACCCCCACCCCCGACAGCTGTCACCCGTCCCTGTGACCAGCTGTTGCTTCACCCCCACCCCCGACAGCTGTCACCCGTCCCTGTGACCAGCTGTTGCTTCACCCCCACCCCCGACAGCTGTCACCCGTCCCTGTGACCAGCTGTTGCTTCACCCACCCCCGACAGCTGTCACCCGTCCCTGTGACCAGCTGTAGCTTCAACCCCCCCCCCCCCCGACAGCTGTCACCCGTCCCTGTGACCAGCTGTAGCTTCACCCACCCCCGACAGCTGTCACCCGTCCCTGTGACCAGCTGTTGCTTCACCCCCACCCCCGACAGCTGTCACCCGTCCCTGTGACCAGCTGTTGCTTCACCCCCACCCCCGACAGCTGTCACCCGTCCCTGTGACCAGCTGTTGCTTCACCCCCACCCCCGACAGCTGTCACCCGTCCCTGTGACCAGCTGTTGCTTCACCCACCCCCGACAGCTGTCACCCGTCCCTGTGACCAGCTGTAGCTTCACCCCCCCCCCGACAGCTGTCACCCGTCCCTGTGACCAGCTGTAGCTTCACCGACCCCCGACAGCTGTCACCCGTCCCTGTGACCAGCTGTTGCTTCACCCCCACCCCCGACAGCTGTCACCCGTCCCTGTGACCAGCTGTTGCTTCACCCCCACCCCCGACAGCTGTCACCCGTCCCTGTGACCAGCTGTTGCTTCACCCACCCCCGACAGCTGTCACCCGTCCCAGTGACCAGCTGTTGCTTCACCCCCCCCCCGACAGCTGTCACCCGTCCCTGTGACCAGCTGTTGCTTCACCCCCCCCCGACAGCTGTCACCCGTCCCTGTGACCAGCTGTTGCTTCACCCCTCCCCCGACAGCTGTCACCCGTCCCTGTGACCAGCTGTTGCTTCCCCCCTTCCCCGACAGCTGTCACCCGTCCCTGTGACCAGCTGTTGCTTCACCCTCCCCCGACAGCTGTCACCCGTCCCTGTGACCAGCTGTTGCTTCACTCACCCCCGACAGCTGTCACCCGTCCCTGTGACCAGCTGTTGCTTCACCCTCCCCCAAAAGTTGTTCCCCGTCCCTGTGACCAGCTGTAGCTTCACCCACCCCCGACAGCTGTCACCCGTCCCTGTGACCAGCTGTAGCTTCACCCTCCCCCAAAAGTTGTTCCCCGTCCCTGTGACCAGCTGTAGCTTCACCCACCCCCGACAGCTGTCACCCGTCCCTGTGACCAGCTGTAGCTTCCCTCACCCCCGACAGCTGTCACCCGTCCCTGTGACCAGCTGTTGCTTCACCCTCCCCCAAAAGTTGTTCCCCGTCCCTGTGACCAGCTGTAGCTTCACCCTCCCCCGACAGCTGTCACCCGTCCCTGTGACCAGCTGTAGCTTCACCCTCCCCCAAAAGTTGTTCCCCGTCCCTGTGACCAGCTGTAGCTTCACCCACCCCCGACAGCTGTCACCCGTCCCTGTGACCAGCTGTAGCTTCACTCACCCCCGACAGCTGTCACCCGTCCCTGTGACCAGCTGTTGCTTCACTCTCCCCCAAAAGTTGTTCCCCGTCCCTGTGACCAGCTGTAGCTTCACCCACCCCCGACAGCTGTCACCCGTCCCTGTGACCAGCTGTTGCTTCACCCTCCCCCGACAGTTGTTCCCCGTCCCTGTGACCAGCTGTAGCTTTATCCCCCCGCCCCGACAGTTGTCTCCCGTCCCTGTGACCAGCTGTGGCTTCACCCCCCCCCCCCCCCGACAGTTGTCTCCCGTCCCTGTGACCAGCTGTTGCTTCACCCTCCCTCGACAGTTGTCTCCCGTCCCTGTGACCAGCTGTTGCTTCACCCTCCCACGACAGTTGTCACCCGTCCCTGTGAACAGCTGTTGCTTCACCGCCCCCCCCCCCCGACAGTTGTCTCCCGTCCCTGTAACCAGCTGTTGCTTTACCCCTCCCGCCCCCCGACAGTTGTCTCCCGTCCCTGTGACCAGCTGTTGCTTCACCCCCCCCCCGACAGTTGTCTCCCGTCCCTGTGACCAGCTGTTGCTTCAGCCCCCCCCCGACAGTTGTCTCCCGTCCCTGTGACCAGCTGTTGCTTCAGCCGCCCCCCCCGACAGTTGTCTCCCGTCCATGTGACCAGCTGTTGCTTCACCCCCTCCCCCCGACAGTTGTTCCCCTTCCCTGTGACCAGCTGTCGCTTCACCTCCCCCCCCCGACAGTTGTCTCCCGTCTCTGTTACCAGCTGTTGCTTCGCCCCCCCCCCCGACAGTTGTCTCCCGTCCATGTGACCAGCTGTTGCTTCACCCCCTCCCCCCGACAGTTGTCACCCGTCCCTGTGAACAGCTGTTGCTTCACCCTCCCCCGACAGTTGTCACCCGTCCCTGTGAACAGCTGTTGCTTAACCCCCCCCCCCGATAGTTGTCTCCCGTCCCTGTGACCAGCTGTGGCTTCACCCCCCCCCCCCCGACAGTTGTCTCCCGTCCCTGTGACCAGCTGTTGCTTCACCCTCCCTCGACAGTTGTCTCCCGTCCCTGTGACCAGCTGTTGCTTCACCCTCCCACGACAGTTGTCACCCGTCCCTGTGAACAGCTGTTGCTTCACCGCCCCCCCCCCCCCGACAGTTGTCTCCCGTCCCTGTAACCAGCTGTTGCTTTACCCCTCCCGCCCCCCGACAGTTGTCTCCCGTCCCTGTGACCAGCTGTTGCTTCACCCCCCCCCCCCGACAGTTGTCTCCCGTCCCTGTGACCAGCTGTTGCTTCAGCCCCCCCCCGACAGTTGTCTCCCGTCCCTGTGACCAGCTGTTGCTTCAGCCGCCCCCCCCCGACAGTTGTCTCCCGTCCATGTGACCAGCTGTTGCTTCACCCCCTCCCCCCGACAGTTGTTCCCCTTCCCTGTGACCAGCTGTCGCTTCACCTCCCCCCCCGACAGTTGTCTCCCGTCTCTGTTACCAGCTGTTGCTTCGCCCCCCCCCCCGACAGTTGTCTCCCGTCCATGTGACCAGCTGTTGCTTCACCCCCTCCCCCCGACAGTTGTCACCCGTCCCTGTGAACAGCTGTTGCTTCACCCTCCCCCGACAGTTGTCACCCGTCCCTGTGAACAGCTGTTGCTTAACCCCCCCCCCGATAGTTGTCTCCCGTCCCTGTGACCAGCTGTTGCTTCACCCCCCCCCGACAGTTGTCTCCCGTCCCTGTGACCAGCTGTTGCTTCACCCCCCCCCCCCCAACAGTTGTTCCCTGTCCCTTCTGTATGAATGTCCCCGCGCAAAATATATCTGGTCATATGTTGAACAAGTACTAGACAGAAAGATCTTATTTATTGATATTATTATAACCAATATTGCAAATAATGCAGCTTTTATTATCTATTTGATATTATATCTTTTATACAAAGAATTTATGATGCAATGCGGTTCTGTACCAACGAGAAACTTGTCTAGTCGTAATTTTTTAATAACGTAATAACAGCTGTCACCCGTCCCTGTGACCAGCTGTTGCTTCACCCCCCCGACAGCTGTCACCCGTCCCTGTGACCAGTTGTTGCTTCAGGCCCCCCCCCCCCCCGACAGTTGTCTCCCGTCTCTGTGACCAGCTGTTGCTTCAACCCCCCCCCCCCGACAGCTGTCACCCGTCCCTGTGACCAGCTGTAGCTTCGCGCCCCCCGACAGTTGTCTCCCGTCCCTGTGACCAGCTGTTGCTTTACCCCCCCCCCGACAGTTGTCTCCCGTTCCTGTGACCAGCTGTTGCTTCACCCCCCCCCCCCGACAGTTGTCTCCCGTCCCTGTGACCAGCTGTTGCTTCACCCCCCCCCCGACAGCTGTCACCCGTCCCTGTGACCAGCTGTTGCTTCACGCCCCCCCCCCCGAAAGTTGTCTCCCGTCCCTGTGACCAGCTGTTGCTTCACCGCCCCCCCCGCCTCCCCCCCGACAGTTGTCTCCCGTCCCTGTGACCAGCTGTTGCTTCACGCCCCCCCCCCCCACCTGGTCTCGACTGGACGTTCGATGGCCCAAGGTTCGGCCTCAGCTACTGCATGGGGGCTTCCCGAAGCGCCCTCCTGCGGTTATAATACGAATATACCAGTGTTCACGGAGTGGCAGTGAGCTGCAGTCAATGCTCGGCCACGGGTTAATCTGTTCAGCGATTGGCGTAGTACAATCTGCGTCAGTCAGGGGATTACATTAATAATAAGTGGCTACTGCTGAGCTAGTACATTCTACGTCAATCAGGTGATTGTCCCAAACCAGTTATAAACCTTGATTTTTTCTTAAAACAGTAATAAAAGCATACGTTTCCCCCTATAAGTATAACAGTTTGGCTCAAACCATACTTTCAAAGAACAAAATCAAATGGCTGATGATGATTAAAACTCTTGTTCTCCACAAGCGCCGACTTACGCCGGAAGCAGTAGTAATACCTAACACACAACTCTGTCAAGAAAGAAACTTAGGCCCAATGTCAGTCCAACCCCCGTTGCCAAGTTCGGGCTCTGTTTAAAAATGTGGCATGTTTGTGCAGGATGGATAAAGAGAGAAAGGGACGGTTACTATCACGGTCTTGGCTTCTTTCACATTTTTTATTGTCTCGCGATGCAATAATTCCACGCCACACTTGACATTTGATGAAAGCGGAAGGCATCCCACTAAAAAACACACAACTGCTGCTCCCCCCACACACCCACACCCCGCGCCACACCTGTGGACAAACCTAACCCCCTCACCCTTCACGCCCTCCCCCGTCGCGTCCGTTACTTCACGCCAACTGACCCCTTTGGACATAACTCTGGCCCCTCATAATTTTATCTCGCCTGATCATCCTACCGTGGTCCCCTTTCTACTCCTACCATCTCTCTGCCCGAGAATAAAGTATTTTGTTTGCACATTCCGCCGTCGGATGGCGACATGGCCATTGGCACACCACCCCACCCCCTCCACTCACTTTTCCAAAACGCTGCACCTGCCATACCGGGACCGCGTCCTCGTTGCGTGTAGAAAGCCTCGGTGACAGTACGTGACGTCATACAACACGGTCTTTCGATGATGACATATGTTGCTGCCGCCTGATCTTACCTCACCCCCGCCTCACCCGCCCCACGGGTCGTTGGGTGTCTTTACCTCACCCCCGCCTCACCCGCCCCACGGGTCTTTGGGTGTCTTTACCTCACCCCCGCCTCACCCGCCCCACGGGTCTTTGGGTGTCTTTACCTCACCCCCGCCTCACCCGCCCCACGGGTCTTTGGGTGTCTTTACCTCACCCCGCCTCACCCGCCCCACGGGTCGTTGGATGTCTTTACCTCACCCCTGCCTCACCCGCCCCACGGGTCGTTGGGTGTCTTGACCTCACCCCGCCTCACCCGCCCCACGCGTCGTTGGGTGTCTTTACCTCACCCCCGCCTCACCCGCCCCACGGGTCTTTGGGTGTCTTTACCTCACCCCTGCCTCACCCGCCCCACGGGTCTTTGGGTGTCTTTACCTCACCCCCGCCTCACCCGCCCCACGGGTCGTTGGGTGTCTTTACCTCACCCCGCCTCACCCGCCCCACGCGTCGTTGGGTGTCTTTACCTCACCCCCGCCTCACCCGCCCCACGGGTCTTTGGGTGTCTTTACCTCACCCCCGCCTCACCCGCCCCACGGGTCGTTGGGTGTCTTTACCTCACCCCCGCCTCACCCGCCCCACGGGTCTTTGGGTGTCTTTACCTCACCCCTGCCTCACCCGCCCCACGGGTCTTTGGGTGTCTTTACCTCACCCCGCCTCACCCGCCCCACGGGTCGTTGGGTGTCTTTACCTCACCCCCGCCTCACCCGCCCCACGGGTCTTTGGGTGTCTTTACCTCACCCCCGCCTCACCCGCCCCACGGGTCTTTGGGTGTCTTTACCTCACCCCGCCTCACCCTCCCCACGGGTCGTTGGGTGTCTTTACCTCACCCCCGCCTCACCCGCCCCACGGGTCGTTGGGTGTCTTTACCTCACCCCTGCCTCACCCGCCCCACGGGTCTTTGGGTGTCTTTACCTCACCCCCGCCTCACCCGCCCCACGGGTCTTTGGGTGTCTTTACCTCACCCCTGCCTCACCCGCCCCACGGGTCTTTGGGTGTCTTTACCTCACCCCTGCCTCACCCGCCCCACGGGTCTTTGGGTGTCTTTACCTCACCCCCGCCTCACCCGCCCCACGGGTCGTTGGGTGTCTTTACCTCACCCCGCCTCACCCTCCCCACGGGTCTTTGGGTGTCTTTACCTCACCCCGCCTCACCCGCCCAACGGGTCTTTGGATGTCTTTACCTCACCCCCGCCTCACCCGCCCCACGGGTCTTTGGGTGTCTTTACCTCACCCCGCCTCACCCGCCCCACGGGTCGTTGGGTGTCTTTACCTCACCCCGCCTCACCCGCCCCACGGGTCGTTGGGTGTCTTTACCTCACCCCCGCCTCACCCGCCCCACGGGTCGTTGGGTGTCTTTACCTCACCCCCGCCTCACCCGCCCCACGGGTCTTTGGGTGTCTTTACCTCACCCCCGCCTCACCCGCCCCACGGGTCGTTGGGTGTCTTTACCTCACCCCCGCCTCACCCGCCCCACGGGTCGTTGGGTGTCTTTACCTCACCCCGCCTCACCCTCCCCACGGGTCTTTGGGTGTCTTTACCTCACCCCCGCCTCACCCGCCCCACGGGTCGTTGGGTGTCTTTACCTCACCCCGCCTCACCCGCCCCACGGGTCTTTGGGTGTCTTTACCTCACCCCGCCTCACCCGCCCCACGGGTCGTTGGGTGTCTTTACCTCACCCCGCCTCACCCGCCCCACGCGTCGTTGGGTGTCTTTACCTCACCCCTGCCTCACCCGCCCCACGGGTCGTTGGGTGTCTTTACCTCACCCCCGCCTCACCCGCCCCACGGGTCGTTGGGTGTCTTTACCTCACCCCGCCTCACCCGCCCCACGCGTCGTTGGGTGTCTTTACCTCACCCCCGCCTCACCCGCCCCACGGGTCTTTGGGTGTCTTTACCTCACCCCCGCCTCACCCGCCCCACGGGTCGTTGGGTGTCTTTACCTCACCCCGCCTCACCCGCCCCACGGGTCGTTGGGTGTCTTTACCTCACCCCGCCTCACCCGCCCCACGCGTCGTTGGGTGTCTTTACCTCACCCCTGCCTCACCCGCCCCACGGGTCGTTGGGTGTCTTTACCTCACCCCCGCCTCACCCGCCCCACGGGTCGTTGGGTGTCTTTACCTCACCCCGCCTCACCCGCCCCACGGGTCGTTGGGTGTCTTTACCTCACCCCGCCTCACCCTCCCCACGGGTCTTTGGGTGTCTTTACCTCACCCCGCCTCACCCGCCCAACGGGTCTTTGGGTGTCTTTACCTCACCCCGCCTCACCCTCCCCACGGGTCTTTGGGTGTCTTTACCTCACCCCGCCTCACCCTCCCCACGGGTCTTTGGGTGTCTTTACCTCACCCCGCCTCACCCTCCCCACGGGTCTTTGGGTGTCTTTACCTCACCCCGCCTCACCCGCCCAACGGGTCTTTGGATGTCTTTACCTCACCCCCGCCTCACCCGCCCCACGGGTCTTTGGGTGTCTTTACCTCACCCCGCCTCACCCGCCCCACGGGTCGTTGGGTGTCTTTACCTCACCCCGCCTCACCCGCCCCACGGGTCGTTGGGTGTCTTTACCTCACCCCCGCCTCACCCGCCCCACGGGTCGTTGGGTGTCTTTACCTCACCCCCGCCTCACCCGCCCCACGGGTCTTTGGGTGTCTTTACCTCACCCCCGCCTCACCCGCCCCACGGGTCGTTGGGTGTCTTTACCTCACCCCCGCCTCACCCGCCCCACGGGTCGTTGGGTGTCTTTACCTCACCCCGCCTCACCCTCCCCACGGGTCTTTGGGTGTCTTTACCTCACCCCCGCCTCACCCGCCCCACGGGTCGTTGGGTGTCTTTACCTCACCCCGCCTCACCCGCCCCACGGGTCTTTGGGTGTCTTTACCTCACCCCGCCTCACCCGCCCCACGGGTCTTTGGGTGTCTTTACCTCACCCCCGCCTCACCCGCCCCACGGGTCGTTGGGTGTCTTTACCTCACCCCGCCTCACCCGCCCCACGGGTCGTTGGGTGTCTTTACCTCACCCCGCCTCACCCGCCCCACGCGTCGTTGGGTGTCTTTACCTCACCCCTGCCTCACCCGCCCCACGGGTCGTTGGGTGTCTTTACCTCACCCCCGCCTCACCCGCCCCACGGGTCGTTGGGTGTCTTTACCTCACCCCTGCCTCACCCGCCCCACGGGTCTTTGGGTGTCTTTACCTCACCCCGCCTCACCCTCCCCACGGGTCTTTGGGTGTCTTTACCTCACCCCGCCTCACCCGCACCACGGGTCGTTGGGTGTTTTTACCGTACACCCGCCCCACGGGTCGTTGGGTGTCTTTACCTCACCCCCGCCTCACCCGCCCCACGCGTCGTTGGGTGTCTTCACCTCACCCCTGCCTCACCCGCCCCACGGGTCGTTGGGTGTCTTTACCTCACCCCCGCCTCACCCGCCCCACGGGTCTTTGGGTGTCTTTACCTCACCCCCGCCTCACCCGCCCCACGGGTCGTTGGGTGTCTTTACCTCACCCCCGCCTCACCCGCCCCACGGGTCTTTGGGTGTCTTTACCTCACCCCGCCTCACCCGCCCCACGGGTCGTTGGGTGTTTTTACCGTACACCCGCCCCACGGGTCGTTGGGTGTCTTTACCTCACCCCCGCCTCACCCGCCCCACGGGTCGTTGGGTGTCTTTACCTCACCCCGCCTCACCCGCCCCACGGGTCATTGGGTGTCTTTACCTCACCCCCGCCTCACCCGCCCCACGGGTCTTTGGGTGTCTTTACCTCACCCCTGCCTCACCCGCCCCACGGGTCTTTGGGTGTCTTTACCTCACCCCGCCTCACCCGCCCCACGGGTCGTTGGGTGTCTTTACCTCACCCCTGCCTCACCCGCCCCACGAGTCTTTGGGTGTCTTTACCTCACCCCTGCCTCACCCGCCCCACGAGTCTTTGGGTGTCTTTACCTCACCCCGCCTCACCCGCCCCACGGGTCGTTGGGTGTCTTTACCGTACACCCGCCCCACGGGTCGTTGGGTGTCTTTACCTCACCCCTGCCTCACCCGCCCCACGAGTCTTTGGGTGTCTTTACCTCACCCCGCCTCACCCGCCCCACGGGTCGTTGGGTGTCTTTACCTCACCCCTGCCTCACCCGCCCCACGAGTCGTTGGGTGTCTTTACCTCACCCCGCCTCACCCGCCCCACGGGTCGTTGGGTGTCTTTACCTCACCCCCGCCTCACCCGCCCCACGGGTCGTTGGGTGTCTTTACCTCACCCCCGCCTCACCCGCCCCACGGGTCTTTGGGTGTCTTTACCTCACCCCTGCCTCACCCGCCCCACGGGTCTTTGGGTGTCTTTACCTCACCCCGCCTCACCCGCCCCACGGGTCGTTGGGTGTCTTTACCGTACACCCGCCCCACGGGTTGTTGGGTGTCTTTACCTCACCCCTGCCTCTGCCGCCCCACGAGTCTTTGGGTGTCTTTACCTCACCCCTGCCTCACCCGCCCCACGAGTCTTTGGGTGTCTTTACCTCACCCCTGCCTCACCCGCCCCACGAGTCTTTGGGTGTCTTTACCTCACCCCTGCCTCACCCGCCCCACGGGTCTTTGGGTGTCTTTACCTCACCCCGCCTCACCCGCCCCACGGGTCGTTGGGTGTCTTTACCTCACCCCCGCCTCACCCGCCCCACGGGTCTTTGGGTGTCTTTACCTCACCCCTGCCTCACCCGCCCCACGGGTCTTTGGGTGTCTTTACCTCACCCCCGCCTCACCCGCCCCACGGGTCGTTGGGTGTCTTTACCTCACCCCTGCCTCACCCGCCCCACGAGTCTTTGGGTGTCTTTACCTCACCCCCGCCTCACCCGCCCCACGAGTCTTTGGGTGTCTTTACCTCACCCCTGCCTCACCCGCCCCACGAGTCTTTGGGTGTCTTTACCTCACCCCTGCCTCACCCGCCCCACGGGTCGTTGGGTGTCTTTACCTCACCCCGCCTCACCCGCCCCACGCGTCGTTGGGTGTATTTACCTCACCCCCGCCTCACCCGCCCCACGGGTCTTTGGGTGTCTTTACCTCACCCCTGCCTCACCTGCCCCAAGGGTCGTTGGGTGTCTTTACCTCACCCCCGCCTCACGCGCCCCACGGGTCTTTGGGTGTCTTTGCCTCACCCCTGCCTCACCCGCCCCACGGGTCTTTGGGTGTCTTTACCTCACCCCTGCCTCACCCGCCCCACGGGGCGTTGGGTGTCTTTACCTCACCCCCGCCTCACCCGCCCCACGGGTCTTTGGGTGTCTTTACCTCACCCCTGCCTCACCCGTCCCACGGGTCTTTGGGTGTCTTTACCTCACCCCTGCCTCACCCGCCCCACGGGTCTTTGGGTGTCTTTACCGTACACCCGCCCCACGGGTCGTTGGGTGTCTTTACCTCACCCCCGCCTCACCCGTCCCACGGGTCTTTGGGTGTCTTTACCTCACCCCTGCCTCACCCGTCCCACGGGTCTTTGGGTGTCTTTACCTCACCCCTGCCTCACCCGCCCCACGGGTCTTTGGGTGTCTTTACCTCACCCCCGCCTCACCCGCCCCACGGGTCGTTGGGTGTCTTTACCTCACCCCTGCCTCACCCGCCCCACGGGTCTTTGGGTGTCTTTACCTCACCCCGCCTCACCCGCCCCACGGGTCGTTATGTGTCTTTACCTCACCCCCGCCTCACCCGCCCCACGGGTCTTTGGGTGTCTTTACCTCACCCCGCCTCACCCGCCCCACGGGTCGTTATGTGTCTTTACCTCACCCCCGCCTCACCCGCCCCACGGGTCTTTGGGTGTCTTTACCTCACCCCCGCCTCACCCGCCCCACGGGTCTTTGGGTGTCTTTACCTCACCCCGCCTCACCCGCCCCACGGGTCGTTATGTGTCTTTACCTCACCCCCGCCTCACCCGCCCCACGGGTCTTTGGGTGTCTTTACCTCACCCCTGCCTCACCCGTCCCACGGGTCGTTGGGTGTCTTTACCTCACCCCGCCTCACCCGCCCCACGGGTCGTTATGTGTCTTTACCTCACCCCGCCTCACCCGCCCCACGGGTCTTTGGGTGTCTTTACCTCACCCCTGCCTCACCCGTCCCACGGGTCGTTGGGTGTCTTTACCTCACCCCTGCCTCACCCGCCCCACGAGTCTTTGGGTGTCTTTACCTCACCCCGCCTCACCCGCCCCACGCGTCGTTGGGTGTCTTTACCTCACCCCGCCTCACCCGCCCCACGGGTCGTTGGGTGTCTTTACCTCACCCCGCCTCACCCGCCCCACGGGTCTTTGGATGTCTTTACCTCACCCCCGCCTCACCCGCCCCACGGGTCGTTGGGTGTCTTTACCTCACCCCGCCTCACCCGCCCCACGGGTCGTTGGGTGTCTTTACCTCACCCCGCCTTACCCGCCCCACGGGTCTTTGGGTGTCTTTACCTCACCCCTGCCTCACCCGCCCAACGGGTCTTTGGGTGTCTTTACCTCACCCCTGCCTCACCCGCCCCACGGGTCGTTGGGTGTCTTTACCTCACCCCGCCTCACCCGCCCCACGGGTCGTTGGGTGTCTTTACCTCACCCCCGCCTCACCCGCCCCACGGGTCGTTGGGTGTCTTTACCTCACCCCGCCTCACCCGCCCCACGGGTCGTTGGGTGTCTTTACCTCACCCCCGCCTCACCCGCCCCACGCGTCGTTGGGTGTCTTTACCTCACCCCCGCCTCACCCGCCCCACGGGTCTTTGGGTGTCTTTACCTCACCCCTGCCTCACCCGCCCAACGGGTCTTTGGGTGTCTTTACCTCACCCCTGCCTCACCCGCCCCACGGGTCGTTGGGTGTCTTTACCTCACCCCGCCTCACCCGCCCCACGGGTCGTTGGGTGTCTTTACCTCACCCCCGCCTCACCCGCCCCACGGGTCTTTGGGTGTCTTTACCTCACCCCGCCTCACCCGCCCCACGGGTCGTTGGGTGTCTTTACCTCACCCCCGCCTCACCCGCCCCACGGGTCGTTGGGTGTCTTTACCTCACCCCCGCCTCACCCGCCCCACGGGTCGTTGGGTGTCTTTACCTCACCCCGCCTCACCCGCCCCACGGGTCTTTGGGTGTCTTTACCTCACCCCGCCTCACCCGCCCCACGCGTCGTTGGGTGTCTTTACCTCACCCCGCCTCACCCGCCCCACGGGTCGTTGGGTGTCTTTACCTCACCCCGCCTCACCCGTCCCACGGGTCTTTGGGTGTCTTTACCTCACCCCGCCTCACCCGCCCCACGCGTCGTTGGGTGTCTTTACCTCACCCCCGCCTCACCCGCCCCACGGGTCGTTGGGTGTCTTTACCTCACCCCCGCCTCACCCGTCCCACGGGTCTTTGGGTGTCTTTACCTCACCCCCGCCTCACCCGCCCCACGGGTCGTTGGGTGTCTTTACCTCACCCCGCCTCACCCGCCCCACGGGTCTTTGGGTGTCTTTACCTCACCCCCGCCTCACCCGCCCCACGCGTCGTTGGGTGTCTTTACCTCACCCCTGCCTCACCCGTCCCACGGGTCGTTGGGTGTCTTTACCTCACCCCGCCTCACCCGCCCCACGGGTCTTTGGGTGTCTTTACCTCACCCCCGCCTCACCCGCCCCACGGGTCGTTGGGTGTCTTTACCTCACCCCGCCTCACCCGCCCCACGGGTCTTTGGATGTCTTTACCTCACCCCGCCTCACCCGCCCCACGGGTCGTTGGGTGTCTTTACCTCACCCCCGCCTCACCCGCCCCACGGGTCGTTGGGTGTCTTTACCTCACCCCGCCTCACCCCGCCTCACCCGCCCCACGGGTCGTTGGGTGTTTTTACCGTACACCCGCCCCACGGGTCGTTGGGTGTCTTTACCTCACCCCGCCTCACCCGCCCCACGGGTCGTTGGGTGTCTTTACCTCACCCCCGCCTCACCCGCCCCACGGGTCGTTGGGTGTCTTTACCTCACCCCCGCCTCACCCGCCCCACGGGTCTTTGGGTGTCTTTACCTCACCCCGCCTCACCCGCCCCACGGGTCGTTGGGTGTCTTTACCTCAACCCGCCTCACCCGCCCCACGGGTCGTTGGGTGTCTTTACCTCACCCCGCCTCACCCGTCCCACGGGTCGTTGGGTGTCTTTACCTCAACCCGCCTCACCCGCCCCACGGGTCTTTGGGTGTCTTTACCTCACCCCCGCCTCACCCGCCCCACGGGTCTTTGGGTGTCTTTACCTCACCCCGCCTCACCCGCCCCACGGGTCGTTGGGTGTCTTTACCTCAACCCGCCTCACCCGCCCCACGGGTCTTTGGGTGTCTTTACCTCAACCCGCCTCACCCGCCCCACGGGTCTTTGGGTGTCTTTACCTCACCCCGCCTCACCCGCCCCACGGGTCGTTGGGTGTCTTTACCTCAACCCGCCTCACCCGCCCCACGGGTCTTTGGGTGTCTTTACCTCACCCCTGCCTCACCCGCCCCACGGGTCTTTGGGTGTCTTTACCTCACCCCGCCTCACCCGCCCCACGGGTCGTTGGGTGTCTTTACCTCACCCCCGCCTCACCCGCCCCACGGGTCTTTGGGTGTCTTTACCTCACCCCGCCTCACCCGCCCCACGGGTCGTTGGGTGTCTTTACCTCACCCCTGCCTCACCCGCCCCACGGGTCGTTGGGTGTCTTTACCTCACCCCGCCTCACCCGCCCCACGGGTCTTTGGGTGTCTTTACCTCACCCCGCCTCACCCGCCCCACGGGTCGTTGGGTGTCTTTACCTCACCCCTGCCTCACCCGCCCCACGGGTCTTTGGGTGTCTTTACCTCACCCCGCCTCACCCGCCCCACGGGTCGTTGGGTGTCTTTACCTCAACCCGCCTCACCCGCCCCACGGGTCGTTGGGTGTCTTTACCTCAACCCGCCTCACCCGCCCCACGCGTCGTTATGTGTCTTTACCTGGGTGTCTTTACCTCACCCCCGCCTCACCCGCCCCACGCGTCATTGGGTGTCTTTACCTCACCCCCGCCTCACCCGCCCCACGGGTCTTTGGGTGTCTTTACCTCACCCCGCCTCACCCGCCCCACGGGTCGTGGGTGTCTTAATCCTTGATGAGGCCATCGCGCGGTAAAGAATGAAACATTTCTTCGCAAATGAGCATCTTGCGGGGACGCAAGGAAGGGTGATCCGCGGATCGGATTTACATTTAAGAGCAGCCAGAAAGTAAGTGCAGACTTCACCGATTGGTGAAGTCGAGACACGAGGTCTGGGAATACCCAGGCCCTATACTACTGGTTTTAACCTGTTCAGCGTAAGTCAGCCGTATTTTGACTGGTCTCTGTGTATTATATGTACAATGATGTAAGTCGATTTAGAGACCTCGTGGTAGTAAATAAACCACCCGAACTGGTAACCCCGTTGTTGTCACCTCTGTGTCCCTCACGCCACCGATCGAGTGATTACCTGGGAAGCAACGAAAAGTACGATAGAATTTTCTCTTGTGTGTACTAGAGAAATACCACAACATATGTCATCGGGTCTGGGACCAGAAATACTACATTGGTGCCGATCGAGACGAACCTGGGTTGTCGGAACCACCCGGAGCCACAGGATATGGCCAGCGTCCGGTTTGACGGCGTGGCGCATGGTGGCGGTTACTGCAAGGTCGCAGTCGATTGGGGAAAGGGTGGAGTGTGATATCTCGGCCCAGGCCCGGTGGATGAAAGACACCTTGAGCGCCTCGGGCCAAATGGGAAGTTCCCTTTGGCCTAACGCGTAAGGTGCTCGCTCGCTATGCGGAAGTTCATGGTTCGAATCCCGCCAGGGGCGGGGGTAGAACTTTCGGCGTCCATTCGGGTCTGGGACCAGAAATACTACATTGGTGCCGATCGAGACGAATCTGGGTTGTCGGAACCACCCGGAGCCACAGGATATGGCCAGCGTCCGGTTTGACGGCGTGGCGCATGGTGGCGGTCACTGCGAGGTCGCAGTCGAGTGGGGAAAGGGTGGAGTGTGATATCTCGGCCCTGGCCCGGTGGATGAAAGACACCAAGCGCCTCGGGCCAAATGGGAAGTTCCCTTTGGCCTAATGCGTAAGGTGCTCGCTCGCTATGCGGAAGTTGATGGTTCGAATCCCGCCAGGGGCGGGGGTAGAACTTTCGGCGTCCATTCGGGTCTGGGACCAGAAATACTACATTGGTATTCCTCTAGTACACACAAGAGAAAAATACTATCGTACTTCTCGTTGCTTTCCCAGGTAATCACTCGATCGGTTGCGTGGGGGGACAGGACACAGAGATGACAACAAAAATACCGTGCATTTTCAGGAATGGTGGAAAACTAAGAGCAAATGAACCATGTTTTTTATAAAGGAACCCAAATAGAAAACGTAACATACTATAAATAGGTAGGAATTTTATGCTTCTCGTCACTTATTAATGGACTGCTGCCCTCGACACACTGGCGACTCAAGCAGAAAGTGCTCTGTTTTCAATTAGGTTCATACGCCAAAATGCGGTGATTTACCAATACGTGTATATCTGGGCTTGTTTGGATGTTGCGCTATTTGTTTGCTCAGTTACACTGGCCAAACAACGATGTTACAGCCATAAGTTATCCATGGACAGGCCCTGCGCTACGTTGCCTCGAGCAGAGCGACATTGTAATTACTTCACGCCATCTGTTACCTGTAATGTAGCAGCTTATATTTCCAAGATGATGGACACCGGCCGCACAATTTAAACTGTTACGATTGTGTACAATGGGCCTGATCTTTTCTCTTTCTTCTTTCCCTCTATTCTCCTTTTCTCTTCCTCTTTCCCTCTATTCGTCTTTTCATTTTTCTTTCTGCCTCCCCCTCTTTACCTCTCCCCTCGTAAGTTTCGCACAAAAAGTGCATTTTCATCTTAGCCTCGCCAGCTGGTTGTGGTGGTGCTCATGATTAAGACATCCTCTTCAATATAATTTTAGCACTTTATTAATTCAGAAAATCCACTTCTTGGGTGACTACTTATCTATTTTGAATCCGATATTCGCTCGACAAATCTTCCACTTAGCGCTAAGTCTAGAGTCGTAGCCTAAGTGGCGATTATGAATACGGCCCCTGACCTCTTTAAACATTCCTTGTACACCCGTGGCTCCAAAGGCCTTTTTTATACGATAATAAACGATAATAATAAACTTCTCTTACTATATCGTATATTGATCTTCTGGTTTTGTTGAGGTCGAAGCTTGCTCTGCGGGTTTTGTTGATGTCAATGCTTGCTCTTCGGGTTTTGTTGATGTCAATGCTTGCTCTGCGGGTTTTGTTGATGTCAATGCTTGCTCTTCGGGTTTTGTTGGTGTCAATGCTTGCTCTTCGGGTTTTGTTGAGGTCAAAGCTTGCTCTGCGGGTTTTGTTGAGGTCGAAGCTTGCTCTGCGGGTTTTGTTGAAGTCGAGACTTGCTCTGCGGGTTTTGTTGACGTCGATGTTTGCTCTTCGGGTTTTGTTGATGTCAATGCTTGCTCTTCGGGTTTTGTTGATGTCAATGCTTGCTCTTCGGGTTTTGTTGATGTCAATGCTTGCTCTTCGGGTTTTGTTGATGTCAATGCTTGCTCTTCGGGTTTTGTTGATGTCAATGCTTGCTCTTCGGGTTTTGTTGATGTCAATGCTTGCTCTTCGGGTTTTGTTGATGTCACTGCTTGCTCTTCGGGTTTTGTTGTTGTCAATGCTTGCTCTTCGGGTTTTGTTGATGTCAATGCTTGCTCTTCGGGTTTTGTTGATGTCAATGCTTGCTCTTCGGGTTTTGTTGATGTCAATGCTTGCTCTTCGGGTTTTGTTGATGTCAATGCTTGCTCTTCGGGTTTTGTTGATGTCAATGCTTGCTCTTCGGGTTTTGTTGATGTCAATGCTTGCTCTTCGGGTTTTGTTGATGTCAATGCTTGCTCTTCGGGTTTTGTTGATGTCAATGCTTGCTCTGCGGGTTTTGTTGATGTCAATGCTTGCTCTTCGGGTTTTGTTGATGTCAATGCTTGCTCTTCGGGTTTTGTTGATGTCAATGCTTGCTCTTCGGGTTTTGTTGATGTCAATGCTTGCTCTTCGGGTTTTGTTGATGTCAATGCTTGCTCTTCGGGTTTTGTTGATGTCAATGCTTGCTCTTCGGGTTTTGTTGATGTCAATGCTTGCTCTGCGGGTTTTGTTGATGTCAATGCTTGCTCTTCGGGTTTTGTTGATGTCAATGCTTGCTCTTCGGGTTTTGTTGATGTCAATGCTTGCTCTTCGGGTTTTGTTGATGTCAATGCTTGCTCTTCGGGTTTTGTTGATGTCAATGCTTGCTCTTCGGGTTTTGTTGATGTCAATGCTTGCTCCTCGGGTTTTGTTGATGTCAATGCTTGCTCTTCGGGTTTTGTTGAGGTCGATGCTTGTTGTTCGGGTTTTCTTGACGTCGATGTTTGCCCTTCATGTGTGATTGAATTCGACGCACGTCCTGTCAAGGCACTGCGAGGGATTGTATTTATGCAGTAAAATCCTGTAATATCGCCTATTGCCATGTTCAATCTAAAGCACCTTATCGGAGCAGTTGTAGGTGATATTCCCATAACGTGCACGAACGCGATTGATCCATCGTGATGACATGCGTCACATTTAAAATTAAACATGTGCAAGTTTTGAAGAAATGCTATTAAGTGTGAGTGCAACTCATCGCACGGTCGCAGAATGGGCCGCACCTACAGCAAGACGTGGTGCCAGGTTAACCTTTATTACATTGAAATTACGTCACAAGACATGTAAATGATTGTCACCACCATTCGTTCGTTATCCGCCACCCTGATGACTCAGTAGATGGCGCCTGTCTAGATCGGTTACCTGCCCAGGAAAGGGTTTCGTTCTCTCTATGATATATCTATCCGTAGCTGCCGGCATGAGACACTACCACCCCACCCACGCACACATTCCTACCCGGTAAGGGCTTCGTACACGCCTGTCTCATTTTCAAAACGGTTGAAATAAAGCAAGAAAGTGCTCCGTGTGGAGGAGGATTGTACAGGTACTGTAGTAAATGTCTGGGTAGAAAACTGTTCTCGGTCTCGTGATGAACTTTATATGGGTAGCAAATTTACGGCAAGGAACTATTAGTATATAACAAAATTTCTTCTCATAATATGGAAATTAAAGGAGCACAAATACTTCGGATGCATCAATAATTAAACAAACAAATCCTTAAATTGTACCTTAGAGTTATCCCAGACTTGAAATATTACATTTTAATGTCAGTAGACAACCAGCCATATATCAACGTATATATGTGTGGTAGCAAATATGGGAAATATCTAATGAAGAATTGATTAAACTCTATATATGATCCTTATTTCACAGTTTGGAAAAATTGGATTGGAATTCTTAAAACACATTTGGCAGACAAGTGTGCAAAGTTCTTTACCACAAAACTAACAACCCACCAACCAGTCATTAGTTGAACGGGAAAAAGGGTCAGCGCTCGATGAGGGTGTCAAGCCTGGCGTCATCACCTTTGGTGGGGTGCTTGCCTTCATGATAATGCCTCATCGCCTCAACAAGGCGTATCTAGGTGTGAACAAGACAAAAAACAACTGCCCTTCTCTCAGGCTTCAATAGCTTCTTGGTATCTCCGAAACAGATGTTTCGTCTGGAATAGCGCGTTCCCACTTTGACATATTGACATATGTTCAATATATCACGCCAGCTGCGGGGATCATAACCTGACAGATCACGAACACTTGTATTACATGGACTGACTGAAGTGTGGCCCGAATGATAAAACCGAGTTGTTCTCAACGCGTGACCTACTTTGGTCACCCTACCATCCTTTCACGCCGTATGGATTTCTTATGTACTGACGCACATCTGGAATGGTACTGAGCGCGCAGTCTTGTTGAGGAGCTTGGGGAATTGTTGCAATAACAACACACGCGGCTCTCGTTGTTTTGCCGTGATCCCACGTGGTTCCTCTGTGATGCGCTAATGAGGCGAGCGTCCCCTGTGACAGCTGACACAGTGTGTTGCCCTGGCGGCTGAATGGCAGGCTTGCTTTCTTACCCAAGCGTCTCCTCAGCAGCCGCCACGTGACTCTTGCCCTGACTCTCGCGTGACCGTCTGTCAATAAGTAATCATAGCATTGCAGGTCCTTATCTGGCTTAACCAAGCGACCAGTCTTAAAAGCCCTTGATTTCACAGACTGGGATTGTCTTATATGTTACTTGCAATCAATTTTAGTTAATTTATTTACGACAAGACACAAAGGGCTCAGCAACTCGATCTTGATATAGAATTTAGTAGGTTTTTTATCAAATCTTTATTGTCATAGGCAATTTAGTACACGTACATTAACATAGCTGTTGATAGAGTTTAGATTATTAATTTATATTTGTCTGTTAAAAATATGACAAAAAATCACAGAAAAAAGTTTTGCCGTTCATTTATCATACAAGATTACATGAATCTAAATTCGATACTTTACTACACGTAATAATTGATATATCTTCAAAATATAAAACCTTGGCTGGTGTCTGCAGTCTCTTACCCCCGAATTTCCCAACCGCCATGTAGAATTGGCAAAATAATCTTGTCATATAGCTGCCATTACGTATCGATATTTGTTGATATGCTACCACTTCTGTATACAATAGTTGTGGTCTTACTCGTATTACTGCCCTTCCCAGTCTTTGTAGCATGTCTTTATAAAGTGTGTTGGCTTTATACATATATTTCACCGTATTACTTGTTTCATTCATATCAGCCGCATACAGTAAAATCTAGACGTTATGAAATAACTCTTTATACTACGTACTTGCTTTCGTAATTTGACAGCAACGTAGACATATATTTTGAGGAACAATGTTCTAATTTGAAGGCATGCTTACCTTGGCCCGTGTACAGGAAACACCTTGGTACAGAAAGTCGTTTTGCTATATTTGGTAGACACCCGATTGGAGTAAAGGACTAAACTTTTTTGCCAAGAAGTAGCCAAGTTTATGTCGTGCTTGGTGACGAGTAAGGCGGACTTTTAGTGGGCGGGGCGGGGGGGGGGAGGCGCTTGGGGGGTTGCGGGTTGGACGGGTTTAGTGGGGGTGAGGGGGGTGGGGGGGTGCGCGGGAGGGAAGCACTGTTGTCTCCTGTGTCCTCCCTCACGCTCCTTATAGATGGAAAGTGACGCTTCCCGACAAGGCCCAAGGTCAAGGCCACGCGTCTCTGGCACTCCAGATGTAACTGTGGTTGATCCGCTTTGATGTGTCTAATTTTAACTCGGAACGTGATCGCACGAGATCACGTCTCCACGAGACTAGACGCGACGCGACATACCATGACAACTGCGTGTGGATGCGAAACACTCTGGGGACGAAGGCAGCTTAATGTTTGCCCTCCTCTCACCACATTCCTCAACAAGACGCCACCCCCCCCCCCCCCACACACACACACATCCCTCCACCCCTCACGACACACACACCCTTGCCATTTCCTAGCTTCACCGCCATTCCCCTGCCGTCTTGATGATGTTTGCTCAGAGACACGCTACGTCGTGCCGCGTCTTCCGGGATGTAGCGCCCCCTGCCGTAAGATTGGGCCACCTATGCCGCCCCAATGACAGAGATCCGGGTCACGGCATTTATCGTTGGAAATCTTGCCCTTTCGATATTCTCGCCTCACTCGCTCCCTTCTTACCACCTTCCATAAGAAAAACAAGGCGTGTCAGTGAGGTTTTTTTCTCCATTTCGTTATTTGTCATATTTCTTCCTTCAAAATAGCACGATGGACTTAACGCATGTCCTTTCACTTTCGACCCACTTTGTCTAGCCCTCTCCCCCCTCTACATCATTTCTGTAACCGTTACTCTCCGTTGCGTTACATTTAGACTGATCCATTTTAAAGCACCTCTTGTGTGAAAACTTGATTTTTCCAGCTACTGTTATTTCGATCCTGTTTGAACGCTGTCAATTTTCCCATTGTCGGCTGAGCACTGACAGGTGATGTAGGTTACAGTGTGCCAAGACACCTGCTGGGACAATGTGAAGGTGACTAATTGATATGGATTTTTAAATGTGGAATCTCCGAGACAACAATTCGCGTGAAAGAAGTTGTTGAATCTGAAGAATATTGTTCTTCTGAGTTTTGTTTTCTTTATTAGAACCTGAAATCCGCTTATTGTTTTTACTGGGGAAATAAACCTAACCTAATTAAAGCAATATATATATAGCTTTTTTTATATCAAGAAGACGTTGTGGAATATTCCGTTTTCCTACCAAGGCTTGGGGTCGGCGGCAAGGCTTGGGGTGGCGAGGTGCTCGGGGTCGGCGGCAAGGCTTGGGGTGGCGAGGTGCTCGGGGTCGGCGGCAAGGCTTGGGGTGGCGAGGTGCTCGGGGTGGGCGGCAAGGCTTGGTGTGGCGAGGTGCTCGGGGTGGGAGGCAAGGCTTGGGGTGGCGAGGTGCTCGGGGTGGGCGGCAAGGCTTGGGGTGGCGGAGGTGCTCGGGGTGGGCGGCAAGGCTTGGGGTGGCGTGGTGCTCGGGGTGGGCGGCAAGGCTTGGGGTGGCGGAGGGGCTCGGGGTGGGCGGCAAGGCTTGGGGTGGCGAGGTGCTCGGGGTGGGCGGCAAGGCTGGGGGTGGTGGAGGCGGTCGGGGTGGGCGGCAAGGCTTGGAGTGGTGGAGGTGCTCGGGGTGGGAGGCAAGGCTTGGAGGGGCGGAGGTGCTCGGGTTGGGCGGCAAGGCTTGGAGTGGCGTGGTGCTCGGGGTAGGCGGCAAGGCTTGGGGTGGTGGAGGTGCTCGGGGTGGGCGGCAAGGCTTGGGGTGGTGGAGGTGCTCGGGGTGGGCGGCAAGGCTTGGGGTGGCGTGGTGCTCGGGGTGGGAGGCAAGGCTTGGAGTGGTGGAGGTACTCGGGGTGGGAGGCAAGGCTTGGGGTGGTGGAGGTGCTCGGGGTGGGCGGCAAGGCTTGGGGTGGTGGAGGTGCTCGGGGTGGGCGGCAAGGCTTGGAGTGGTGGAGGTGCTCGGGGTAGGCGGCAAGGCTTGGGGTGGTGGAGGTGCTCGGGGTGGGCGGCAAGGCTTGGGGTGGTGGAGGTGCTCGGGGTAGGCGGCAAGGCTTGGGGTGGTGGAGGTGCTCGGGGTGGGCGGCAAGGCTTGGAGTGGTGGAGGTCCTCGGGGTGGGAGGCAAGGCTTGGAGGGGTGGAGGTGCTCGGGGTGGGCGGCAAGGCTTGGAGTGGTGGAGGTGCTCGGGGTGGGCGGCAAGGCTTGGGGTGGCGTGGTGCTCGGGGTGGGCGGCAAGGCTTGGAGTGGTGGAGGTGCTCGGGGTGTGAGGCAAGGCTTGAAGGGGCGGAGGTGCTCGGGGTGGGCGGCAAGGCTTGGAGTGGTGGAGGTGCTCGGGGTGGGAGGCAAGGCTTGGAGGGGCGGAGGTGCTCGGGGTGGGCGGCAAGGCTTGCAGTGGTGGAGGTGGTCGGGGTGGGCGGCAAGGCTTGGGGTGGTGGAGGTGCTTGGGGTCGGCGGCAAGGCTTGGGGTGGCGGAGGTGCGCGGGGTGGGCGGCAAGGCTTGGGGTGGCGGAGGTGGTCGGGGTGGGCGGCAAGGCTTGGGGTGGCGGAGGGGCTCATGGTGGGCGGCAAGGCTTGGGGTGGCCAGGTACTCGGGTGGGCGGCAAGGCTTGGGGTGGCGGAGGGGCTCGGGGTGGGCGGCGAGGCTTGGGGTGGCGTGGTGCTCGGGGTGGGAGGCAAGGCTTGGAGGGGCGGAGGGGCTCGGGTGGGCGGCAAGGCTTGGGGTGGCGGAGGGGCTCGGGGTGGGCGGCAAGGCTTGGGGTGGCGGAGGGGCTCGGGGTGGGAGGCAAGGCTTGGGGTGGCGGAGGGGCTCGGGGTGGGCGGCAAGGCATGGGGTGGCGGAGGGGCTCGGGGTGGGCGGCAAGGCTTGGGGTGGCGAGGTGGTCGGGGTGGGAGGCAAGGCTTGGGGTGGCGGAGGCGGTCGGGGTGGGCGGCAAGGCTTGGGGTGGCGGAGGCGGTCGTGGTGGGCGGCAAGGCTTGGGGTGGCGGAGGCGGTCGGGGTGGGCGGCAAAGCTTGGGGTGGCGGAGGGGCTCGGGGTGAGAGGCAAGGCTTGGGGTGGCGGAGGGGCTCGGGGTGGGCGGCAAGGCTTGGGGTGGCGAGGTGGTCGGGGTGGGAGGCAAGGCTTGGGGTGGCGGAGGCGGTCGGGGTGGGCGACAAGGCTTGGGGTGGCGAAGGCGGTCGGGGTGGGCGGCAAGGCTTGGAGGGGCGGAGGGGCTCGGGGTGGGCGGCAAGGCTTGGGGTGGCGGAGGTGCTCGAGGTGGGCGGCAAGGCTTGGGGTGGCGGAGGTGCTCGGGGTGGGAGCCAAGGCTTGGGGTGGCGGAGGGGCTCGGGGTGGGCGGCCAGGCTTGGGGTGGCGGAGGGGCTCGGGGTGGGCGGCAAGGCTTGGGGTGGCGAGGTGGTCGGGGTGGGAGGCAAGGCTTGGGGTTGCGGAGGCGATCGGGGTGGGCGGCAAGGCTTGGGGTGGCGGAGGCGGTCGGGGTGGGCGGCAAGGCTTGGAGGGGCGGAGGGGCTCGGGGTGGGCGGCAAGGCTTGGGGTGGCGGAGGGGCTCGGGGTGGGCGGCAAGGCTTGGGGTGGCGGAGGTGCTCGGGGTGGGAGGCAAGGCTTGGGGTGGCGGAGGGGCTCGGGGTGGGCGGCAAGGCTTGGGGTGGCGGAGGGGCTCGGGGTGGGCGGCAAGGCTTGGGGTGGCGGAGGCGGTCGCGTTGGGCGGCAAGGCTTGGGGTGGCGGAGGTGCTCGGGGTGGGAGGCAAGGCTTGGGGTGGCGGAGGGGCTCGGGGTGGGAGGCAAGGCTTGGGGTGGCGGAGGGGCTCGGGGTGGGCGGCAAGATAAGATAAGATAAGATAAAGTTTTATTTAACGTCGGTATGTAAAAGTCAGCAATAAACATTAGCACACGTGCTATTGACCGACAATGATAAAATGACATGAGCGGATGAGATATATATACATATGACAATGAAAATATAACAACCTTTGCATCTTATAAAACCTTACCCATTAGCTATGTTACATAATGTGCACGAATTATAGTGACACAAGAACACATCCGAGGTTGACAGCGTTGTTTTAAATTCCTTGGCAGATTTGGCTAACTTTGTTTCCTTGTTGAGCATGTTCCATAGCTTGCTACCTTGATACTTCAATGAATTATGGCCATAAGCTGTTGTCTTAACGCGTGGCATACATATATTCGGCCCATTTTTTAAAATGTAATTGTTTTCCTTCACGTTATACATGTCATGAAGATAACTGGGGCCAATCTTGTTGATACTCTTGTAAACTTCTAATGATATGCAGCGCAATCGTTCAACATATAGCAATGGTCTACCCGCTCTCTTCCTCAACTCTGCGTATTCTGATCTAAAGTCATTAAACACATACCTCAATGCCCGCTCCTGTATCTTTTCAATCTTACGCATATTTTTCATATCACAAAAATGCCATACAACGGGACAATAATTAAAATGTGAAAGAATAAAAGCATGAAATAACGTAAGTTTGCTATCAACACCCATTAATTTAGAAAATCTAGCTAAAACATTGAGACTTTTTCCAGCCTTCTTGCATAAACTTGATATATGGTTGCCGAAAGTTAACCTAGCGTCCAGTTGAATACCTAGTAATGTTACTTCCTGTTGTGCTGCCAGTTCTGTTCCAGAAATCGAAAACGATCTGTGCTGACTTAATTCGTTTCACTTTTCAAACACGATTGCCTGGTACTTACTTGGGTTCGCTTTCATGTAATTGTCGACGAACCACGTTGTTATCTCCGATAACGCCTTCTCTAGAGTTACTTTAACCTTGTTAAACTCCTTCCCTTGAGCCGCCACAGTATTATCATCAGCATAATTATACTTATCGGTTCCCTGTGCGGTGAATACAAGCAGGTCATTCGTAAATACATTATACAGATGTGGACCAAAAACCGATCCCTGTGGTGCTCCTTTCTTGAGGGTAAGCCACTCGCTCCGATTATGTCCTAGTTTTACCCTCTGTTCGCGGTTCGTAAGATAGCTTGCAACTAGCGTACATAATTGTTTACTTATGCCATAAGCGTTCATCTTGGTAAGCAATAATCTGTGTGGAAGACAATCGAATGCTTTTGAGAGATCCATTAGTATAGCTCCCATAACTTGATTATTATCTAATGCATTTTTGGAGTCTTCAACTAAGCGCATCAGTAGGCTTTGACAACTGTGTCCCTTTCTAAACCCAGATAGTCTGGGTGATAACCTAGGTTCCATAAAGGACATAAGCTGGTCACACAATATTTTTTTCATATATCTTGGAAATACAGGGGAGAACACTTACTGGCCTGTAGTTTTCCTTATTTAAGTTGTCCTTCTTCTTGAAAATTGGTGTGACTTCAGCGTATTTTAGTTCTTTTGGAAACGTATTACAATTAATCGTCATATTTAACACATACCTTAATGGCTCACACAGGATGGCAGCTCCCAGCTTGATAAGCTTCGGAGGTATCTTGTCGTAGCCACTAGCCTTCGACACGTCAATGCCTTTAAGTGCATTGTATATTTCGTGGCTACTTACTGCCCGAAAGTTAAAAGTTTCCGTTATACCTTGGTTACCTTCCTTTGTAGCCATAACGGATTTATGGTCTTTGTGATAAAGAAGGGTTTCGTTTATTGGTTGATCATCTGGTATGTCATCTTGTTGGCCTATGTCTTTGGCAACGTCTATGAAATATTGATTAAATATGTCACTTACCTTTGATGGATCTGATATTATTTCGTCTCGCTCTTTCAGTAACACGTTTCCGCTGCTTGCGTTTTTTCTTGATATCAGTGGTTTTACAACTTTCCAGAATTCCTTCCCGTTAGTCGTAGCTTCGCTACATTTCCCCTTTATGTATTTTTGCATGCTTATATTCCGAAGACGTCCTATGAGATTCCTTTGCTTTCTGAATTTTTCCCAATTCTCTTGGCTACTCAATTGCTCGTACTTCCGTCTCAGCATATTTTTTACATTTATGGCTTTGCGAAGATGGCTATTCATATAGGGCACACAGTTATTCTTAACTACCCGTTGCTTGGTTGGTGCATGTCTATCAACGACCTCTTTGATCAATGTGCTACAAAACCAATATGAATCATCTACATCTTCAAAGACTTCACCTACATGAAAAGGTACCGATGCTAGATCGTCTTTGTATTTAATCTCATCAAAATGTTTAAAGCTTCGATAATAGACACGTTTCTGCTGCCTAATGGGTACTTCTATTTTCGTTGCTACGCAAACCATATGGTGAAAATCGCTGAGGCCCGTGTCTATACATGATACATCTCGTAAGCGCTTCGACACATTTGTAATCACAACATCAATTAAGGTCGGTATTGTACCTTTGACACAAGTTGGTGACTTAACGATATTTTTAGCACCATAGACCTCTAATACGTCGTTCAGGCAATTTTTATGGTTTAACATGTTTACAGTTAAATCTCCCAACAGTACAAGGTTAACCTGTTCAGCAGCGATTGCATTCAGAAGACTAGCGATCTTTGTCACAAGTGATGCGTGTTTTACCTTCGGCTGCTTGTATACACTGAGAAAGAGCCACTTTTCAGCATTCAGCGTCACTTCTATTGCCAGGCATTCGATACGCCCCTTCTCGTCTTCATTAATTTCTATATCCTTGCGCCGCCGGTGTGGTATATCGTCTCTTACCTGCACCATTATGCCTCCAGAGCTGTCTGTATTATCATTTCGGTGGACCTTGTACCCATTTAAAGTAAATTGGCCTGCCGGAAAGCTATCGTCTAACTTAGTCTCTTGAATGAACAAGACATCTAATGCGCCTTTTCCCAGTGCTTGGCTAAGCGGTCCAAACTTATGTCGTACGCTGTTTATGTTAATGGCGCGAGCCCAAATAACTCTTCATCTTCGTTGGCTTCGATCGCTGCCACTAAATTCTCCTGTCGTTCGCTTACCTTTTCATGATTGCGGCAGTCCTGGACAGATGTGGGGTCGTACCTTACCTCATTATTCTTGGGTGTAGCTATTATGTCGGTAGGGGCACATGTATGATCCTCATTCATCATAAAAGGCTGATCAGGCCGGTATCCTACACTATCTGCAGCACGGCTTAAAATACCTTTTGACTCTTTTACCTTGCATGGTATCGTTATAACATGACGTGACATGTCATCTTCCATAAAACAAAGCTCATCATTACAATGTACAACATTCCTGTGTCGGTTAGATCGCTTAAAATATGAGCTTTACTGCCTAGATGCCCAGTAAAATCACATTGACAGCTCCCCTCATTCATAAAATGTAAATCAGACTTGCTACATAATATTAAATCGTCAGTGGAGCCATCACTTAACATATCGGCCCTTCCTGCATTGCCGAATACCTATTTACAAAACTTGGCCTTGTGACCCGAGCGACCACAAGTGTAACAAGTGACGTAGTGTCCATGTCGGCAGTTGTCGGTCACATGTCCTTCCTCCGCGCAGTAGTAACACCTAGGCTGGTCGTTCGTCTTCTCTGTCGCGCGGGATCTGTCTGTCGCCTCTCGTCGGGCTCGGTGCCGTCGCTCTACATGTGTCCACTCGCCTCCGTCACGGTGCCGTCCCTCTACCTGCGTCCAAACGCTATTGTCACAGTGCCGTCGCTGTCCCCGCGTCCACTCGCCTCCGTCACGGTGCCGTCCCTCTACCTGCGTCCTCTCGCCTCCGTCACAGTGCCGTCGCTGTCCCCGCGTCCACTCGCCTCCGTCACGGTGCCGTCGCTGAACCTGGGTCCAGTCGTCTCCGTCACGGTCCCGTTCTCCGCGGTCGGCGATGCGATACGCAGGTCTCCTGTCTACTGTCGCGTTATGTCGTCGTCCTGGTCCCGTCGCCGGTCCATCCTGATCCGTCCGGCTGCGTCCACGTCCGTCGTGGTCCTTGGGGGTCTTACGGGGTCGGGTACAGACGTCTTTGTCCTTGTCCGCATCGTCCGTTGGTGTCAACTTGAGCAGTTGGCAGAGTCTGTTCTGGCCCTTGCACGTCAGATGTGTCACGTCATTCGTCATGTATCCGTCGTTGAAGGATCCGTCATTAAGCCTAAACAGGGGGGAATTGTCGGTAAAGTCGCATCCCATGTCGTCGCATAGTCCTTGCAGGCCGGAGTTAACCATGTCGATGCGTTCCCTCACGGAACACCATCACGGAGGCAGCTTTGTCCTTGGCAGCCCGGATGAGCTTGCTGAAGCGCTCCACGATGGTGTCCAGGGAAGCGCCGCGATTGGAGCAGTCGTTGCCCCCTCCCACGATGACAATACGCTTGAACGTCTTGGGGATGGCCTTCAGTCGGTCCGTCAGGGTCGGAAGTGTCGCTCCAGAGACACTGATGACGCTCGTGTCCTTCAGCTTCCTCTCGTCAACGTCTCTGATGAGGCTTGTCCCGATGAGGAGCGTCTTGTCTGGCTGTCCGGCCCGTAGTGTTGTCCATGTCGTCTTCTGGATGTTGGCAGTCAGCTTGGCGTTTTCCCGTCTCACGTCTGAAACCTCCTTCGTCAGCTTGTCGCAGCGGTCTGTCTTGTCCTTTACGTCCTTCTGCAAGCCGCTGTTTCGGTACTCTAGTCTGGTCAGTCGCTTGTTGACTGCCGTCAGGGTGGTCGTCAGTGTTGTCACCATTGCGTGGAGGCTCATGACAACACTGGGTACCGTCCGACATGTGGGGCAAGTCCACAGGCCCGCCGCCTCTGCCTCCGTGGCCCCGACGCACAGCTGGTGGAACCACACCCGGCTGAGAAAGCACCGTATGGTGTCCAACTTGGAGTCCGTCTTCCGGCAGGCATCCACACAGAGGCCGGGGTTCGGCTGGGAGGGGGGTGGGGCTCCCCCGCAGGCTGGGAAGCGAACGTCGCGGCAATGGGCGCACAGCGTCAAGTCGCCCTGTGTGAACTCTACGCCGAGCCCGTCACGGCTGAAAGGGCACGAGCCGGTGGGCAGTCCTTCGCACTTCATACCTGCTGTTAGGGGATTAGCATCTAGGCTTACCTCGTAACCGGCATCAGGTACGAGAATAAATATGTCGTCTTGCCTGTTCAATAGTCCTGAGGTATAAAGTTTATATGGTTCACAGTCACCACAAATTCAGAGGCTTGGGGTGGCGGAGGGGCTCGGGGTGAGCGGCAAGGCTTGGGGTGGCGGAGGCGGTCGGGATGGGCGGCAAGGCTTGGCGTGGCGGAGGTGCTCGGGGTGGGCGGCAAGGCTTGGGGTGGTGGAGGCGGTCGGGGTGGGCGGCAAGGCTTGGGGTGGCGGAGGGGCTCGGGGTGGGCGGCAAGGCTTGGGGTGGCGGAGGGGCTCGGGGTGGGCGGCAAGGCTTGGGATGGCGAGGTGGTCGGGGTGGGAGGCAAGGCTTGGGGTGGCGGAGGCGGTCGGGTTGGGCGGCAAGGCTTGGGGTGGCGGAGGCGGTCGGGGTGGGCGGCAAGGCTTGGGGTGGCGGAGGGGCTCGGGGTGGGAGGCAAGGCTTGGGGTGGCGAGGTGCTCGGGGTGGGCGGCAAGGCTTGGGGTGGCGGAGGGGCTCGGGGTGGGCGGCAAGGCTTGGGGTGGCGGAGGGGCTCGGGGTGGGCGGCAAGGCTTGGGGTGGCGGAGGGGCTCGGGGTGGGCGGCAAGGCTTGGGGTGGCGGAGGCGGTCGGGGTGGGCGGCAAGGCTTGGGGTGGCGGAGGGGCTCGGGGTGGGCGGCAAGGCTTGGGGTGGCGGAGGGGCTCGGGGTGGGCGGCAAGGCTTGGGGTGGCGGAGGGGCTCGGGGTGGGCGGCAAGGCTTGGGGTGGCGGAGGGGCTCGGGGTGGGCGGCAAGGCTTGGGGTGGCGGAGGCGGTCGGGGTGGGCGGCAAGGCTTGGGGTGGCGGAGGGGCTCGGGGTGGGCGGCAAGGCTTGGGGTGGCGGAGGTGTTCGGGGTGGGCGGCAAGGCTTGGGGTGGCGGAGGTGTTCGGGGTGGGCGGCAAGGCTTGGGGTGGCGGAGGTGTTCGGGGTGGGCGGCAAGGCTTGGGGTGGCGAGGTGCTCGGGGTGGGCGGCAAGACTTGGGGTGGCGAGGTGCTCGGGGTGGGCGGCAAGGCTTGGGGTGGCGAGGTGCTCGGGGTGGGCGGCAAGGCTTGGGGTGGCGGAGGTGCTCGGGGTGGGCGGCAAGGCTTGGAGTGGTGGAGGTGCTCGGGGTGGGCGGGAAGGCTTGGGGTGGCGAAGTGCTCGGGGTGGGCGGCAAGGCTTGGCTGGCGAGGTGCTCAGGGTGGGCGGCAAGGCTTGGGTGGCGAGGTGCTCGGGGTGGGCGGCAAGGCTTGGGGTGGCGGAGGTGCTCGGGGTGGGCGGCAAGGCTTGGAGTGGTGGAGGTGCTCGGGGTGGGCGGGAAGGCTTGGGGTGGCGAAGTGCTCGGGGTGGGCGGCAAGGCTTGGGGTGGGTGGGGGGGGACCCGGAGGCGAGCGGACGACGATAACAATGAGAGGCGGCCACGTCCGTCATCGTAACGGTCGCTGCTGTCTCCCGGTGCGGCACCGTGTATCACTGCCTATATCGCCTATATTAATAATTATTATAATAATGCCATGAATAATATTAATAATAATTAATATAACATTAATATTAGGGGGGAGGGGTGCGGGAGGGAAGGGGGAGAGGTGGGTTGTGGGGGAGGGGGGGGGGCCAGACAGGGAGGGAGGGCGGGCACAACGGAGGCCGTTGTATGCACAAAGCGAGGAAGCTTATAGCATCATGGATACTTTTTGTTGTTAAATATTTTATTAAATTTAAAATGGATTATAAAGTATTAATATTAATAATATATTAATATATTAATAATATTAATATTATTATTATTAATATAATTAATATTAATATTTTTATATTATTAATATTATTTATATTATTAATATTAATATTATTAATATTAATATTCATATTATTAATATTCATATTATTAATACTAATATTATTAATATTGTTAATATTATTAATATTAATGTTATTATTATTAGTATTATTCATGTTATTATTATTAATATTATTATTATTATTATTACAACTCAAAATCTTCATTCGGTGTCTGGAAGCTGTCTTACTGGTATTGTCATTGTTACATTAGGTACATTAGCCGCGATCGGTGCGCATGCTCATGAAAGATGACCTTGTGAACTGAACTTGTGACACCTTAGGCGTTTGGGGGTGACCCTTGTGGCCTAGTGGGTAGCGCGTTCGGGTCGTGACGTGACAATTTTCTAAATACCTGCAAACTCCGACCGTTCAATATATGCCCTTCATCCCCCCCCCCATGAGGGGGCTGCAGAAGAACAATAAATGTATATTGAAGAATCTGCATAGATACTGTCAACTTGATGACGTTTAAAGTCAATTATTAATGATCATGTATTTACACAAATGAATAGTGTAAAATATATACACGACATTCGCAACAACGATTGCACATCTTAATGCTAACCTCTTGTACACTTGCTAATTCCAGCACAGGGGCCACTCATTAAATCAATATATTGACAGAAAGTGGGAAGTGGAATTATTAATATATGTATATAAATTTGACGGCACAACTATGGCCGAAATATCAAATTATATAATGCAGTTATACAATTGAATGCAAGAAGATTCATAATGGTGAGGTTGGTTAATTGTACGCACGTTTGGCCGCACGCCTCATTACCCTTCAATGTCAATCTCAATCTCCCTTTCAATCAATCAATTTCATAAGGAGTTTTGATGATGCGGTGCAATGTCTGCCATTTGGTTCTCTTCTGAAAAGCCAATTTGCCGCTGGAATGGTTGCCTTATGTGTGTCTAGTCTGTGAGAGTGGCTATCCTTGTTGCAGAATCTGATGGCGAAAGAACTGAATTTGATTGATACGTTTACAGTTGCATTACTGGTTTGATGGATGACGGTTCTAAGGCTCGGCTGGATCCAAAACTTGCATTAGAAATACATTTGCCTTTGCAATTTGCATTCGCAAAGATTATCGTTCCTTTTAATTTGTTACAATGCAAAACTTGTGTTTGATTTTTCTAACCTCTACGGGATAATCATGTAAACATGTAAGTTCAGTAGCTTTTTTATGACGATTACTGAAGTTCAGTGACTGTCCTGTGACGCTAATACAAACACTGGTCATAACTATGGCACATATCCAATGTAGCCCTTTGGTTTCAGGTGATCTGGCTAAATCATCATCACGAAGGGCTAGTTTAAATGTACTTGCGCACATGTCGTTCGAAATGGTGAACGGTATACCACAAAGTTAATAGCGTATCTTTATCAGTCTGCATTTTTCTGATATCGACTTACAGTGCTTACAATCACCTTAGTTGCATTTATTTTCATACTCTTGGTGTATAAAAATCGACTTTTCTTCTATACGAACGTTCTGCGTGACCACTCACGGAAGTTAATTTGCAGTTCCTCGTGATTGGTCAACATGTATACATAACTACTTCCTTTTACTGGAATGATACGGTGAGACGTGTGTTTCAGAGGGCAATTATTCACCGCTCGCTATATGTTTTATCCAGGAGCGGATCGGGGCGAGAACGCTCCGATAGCCCTCCCCCAAGACGGGCGGGACCCAAACGGGACCCCCCGCGGAGATCAGAAGGACGGACCCTGAGAGGGCAGCCGGGAACGAACCAAACGCGTCGCGACCCCACGGCGCATGCGCTTGACGAGGACCTGAGAGATGACGTACAGACGACCTATGTGGTGAGTTACCTTTTCTTTCTGGTGTGCTCTCACCTCCGGAGAGCTGCTATTTCTGCCGCTTTATCGCATTTGCTGCATCCATCTGCTGCTGCTCGAATTACCCCTAAAACCCCCAGCGACCGGCCCCTCGGGCTTCCCCAGACAGACGGGCGTTTCCTGTTTTTCTTCCCCTCCCCGCTTTAAATCGCATTCTTGCTACACCTGACCTTGGAACTGACTACCCATTGAGGACCATTGTGAAAGGGTTGGGGGAAAAGTTGGCCGGTAATGAGTTCCTAAACCTATGGTTTGTCGCACAATGGACCGCTGCTAGTGCATGGTGGGTAATTATCAGGTGTCACGTGATCTCATATCCCCCTGGAGAGGGCTTTTTAGCGTCTTATTCGTTTCCTGTCTGTTTCTGTGTTTATTGTATCCCCTTTACTCAATTAATTCAGACTTGATCATATATCCAGCTTCTGGGTCCAAAGAGATTTTCCAGACATGTTTATATGTATAAGAGATGTAATTTGATATAAGATATTTGATTTAATATAGGATATTTAATTTGATATAAGATATTTAATTTGATATAAGATATTTAATTTGATATAAGATATCTAATTTGACGTAAGATATTAAATTTGATATAAGATATTTAATTTGATACAAGATATTTAACTTGATGCCGGGAATATCATTCGACGTTTCGCGACACAGAATGATGTAGGTTCCGTGATGAAGACTGGTAGATAAATGTACTAGTTACCTCTTTACTCATAGATTCAAATTGATATTATATGAATATTCAGATCGATCCTCCACATACCAAAAATAAGCACCCAGTTAGCAATTAAAATTAAGCCAGAACCCGCGTCATCTACGTCACGTGGGGTGAAAATGACAGCTTTGGTCGTTCAGAAATTAACCGAGTGTGTTAAAATTTCGAGACCTACGTTTTTTACGCAGCCACCCAAATTGCTTTAATATTAACTCGTCAATGTCTAAATTTCATTAATTTTGATTGAGCTCTACGGATTAATTCACCGCAAAACTGGCCCTTTAAGTAGGTGTACTTAAATTGCGGCCCTGATATCAAAGCAAAGTGTACTTTGACTCACCGTTTCACGAACGAAAAAGGGAGAACAAAGGGATTATCCTCGCATCCTTTTAGTAGTGCAAATGACACGTTCACACAGCTTTCAATAAGAATTTTTTGTTTTCATTTTTTAATGAAAGGTTTGATAACATGTATAATGTGCGATTAATCCGTCAATCCGCAAATCAATAGGTCGTGGGTTCGAACTCTCATACCCTTATCTGGAGCAAGTTTCATCCAATCCCATACCATTGTGCAAGAGCGGCCAAAAACAGCAGTGATTCATTTGGTGTTTTTGGAAAAGAAATCGGCATAAAATAAATGTGTTTGCATACGCTGGCCTGATACACTGGACGGTAGCTAGAGCGCGAGGTATCCAAGGTATTGGAAAAAGTCAGATTAAAGTGGTGGTAAATGGGCTAGATGAAGGGTTGGCTTGACGACAGATTAGGGTAAAGGGGGGTGGCGTGACAAGGCCAGAAGGTCAAGGGCAATACTAAAAATACAGCAAAAATTTGTGGAGCTGGTAAAGGGCCTAGGTTTTAAGATGGCGTGCTTTTATAGGCGTTGTAGGTGAGGCTCGTAGGCGAAGAGGTTGTGGGTGTTGGGTGGGTGGGGGGGGGGGGGGGGGGGGGGGCGGGGGTGGAGTTCCAGAGGCTGGAGCCTAATGTGATGTTATTTAGTAGATTCCGTTGATGGTTCCACCGTGGAAGGAAGCGAATGGCGATGAGGAAGCAAGGGAGGAGGAAAGGGGGAGGGGGATAGTCGGATGGCAGGGGCGGGGATGGGGGATAAAGGGGGGTGAGGGAGGGGTGTGTCGGGTAGAAGTGTCTTCCGGATGGGGCGGCCTTGGGGGGGGCTTGCCCGCCTGTTGTGTCTGTGGGTAAGCAGAGTCGTTTGGGTGGGACCCGCTCGGTGGTCAGACTCGCCCCTCCCTCCCTAACCCCCCCCCCCACTCTCCAACCCACATTACAATAGCCCGCCGGTTCAGATGGAAATGGAGGGCCAGTAACCCGGCATTAACGGCCGTTGGAGGGTAACATACACCCTGTCATGAGGCGCTGGGGGGAGGGGGAGAGGGGGGAAGGACGTTACATGCACCCTGTGGTGAGGCGCTGGGGCAGAGCCGAGCTAACTGGGAGGACGAGGATGGCGTGGGGGGTGGAGGGGGTTCTGATGACGCTAAGTTGGCGCAGTCAGCTGGGGAGGATCTGGTTTCGAGGACTCCATAGCTGATGTCCTTCGTGTTATTACCATGTTGAATGCATCCTGGCTGCAGACTTAACACAGAAGCTGACCGTGCCGTACCATACACGGGGAGCTAAAGAAAATCCCCCTATCGCAATAAGAAACCCCTGCCCCTGCCCCCTCCTTGTGTAATGTCATTACGCTACAACACCGTTAAGATTGTTTGCATGTCCCCTCAGAGATTTCTCCGTGGGTATCTGAACAATTACAATTTCATCATTATAATGTCTATTATATATAATTCCAAGGGGGGAATACCCCCTCTGAATCGCGAATCTCCAAGAATTAGGGAGAGTAATATCGAATCTCCAAGATGAGGACTGATCAAGACCAGGCGCGAAAAGAAACGCCTTAAATGTGATGTCGCGAATATCGAGGAATTCACAGACTGCTGTAACAGGTCGCAGTAAATGGACAAAGAGTCCTCGCTTTGAACCAGGAATCTTACGGATAACGATCCCCCAAAATTGCTGAGATCGCAAAAGGTATTCCCTGCCCTCATTCTAGGCAGTGTTGATTTGATCGCTGGTAGTATTGGTAGACACCAACAAGTCCTCAAAGATATGAAGTGTTGATCACCCGTGTGCTGAGCGCCCTGACGACGCCGTGCATTGTCATCCATCCCCGGGACTCGGACGGTGATCAGCTGCGCGTGTCGAGGGTTCAGGGCGGCTGCTATAAGAGCCGTCGACCTCGTTCTGATCACAGAGCGGAGTCGCTAGTGTCCGAGGAATGGCGGACCGAGCCTCGTGTGCCTTGCGCCGGGGCTCAGGACGACAGCTTCTATAGCTGGTGGCTTTCTCCGTGACCGTTGCTATCACCCTGGATCCTATACTGTAGAGTAAAGCTTTCTTCCGGTAGTGACCACGCTGTCACCACAGCTCTGGTCGGACTAGCCTCATTTTGGCCTCGCTCTTGCCTCGTTCTAACCTGGCTCTAGGCTAGTTTTCACCTGGCTCTAGCCCACGCGGCGTCCTGGATTGCTGGGACTGCTCGAAGCGTTCGTCGTTCAGCGATGATGGGTCTACAGGGCTAGAAGCGAGACGAAAAAAGCATTCTGTCCTGAATTATATAAAAACAGCTTTCCAGTGAAATGCTGGTCGACGGTTGTGGTGTTCGTGCAGATTATGGAGCGCCACCCTGCGGCGAAGTGTGATTCAGATTTAGAAAGATTTCCGTCTGATTACCAAGAGTTTAAAATAGCCTCGTGGTTATGCGACTGTAACATTCTTCTGTATATATGGTATTTGACCTATGCGTTTTAAATTGTTGCTATTACAGGCTGTAAATAACGACTTGATTCCATTTTGAAACTGCAAACTACAGTGGGATCTGATAAAATACGAATAAAAATTAGTGACGTGGTCTCTTTTAAGTACCATTGAAATGACCATACGCTGTATTTTATATATATACACTTACTGGTGTTACCAGTTCCAATCGTCCTGGCCCGTACCACCGTTAAGTGGCGATGTCGCTATGGTAACCGTTGTTTCCATTGGCCTGGCTGCGCAACGAATCAACTGCCCCGTAACGTTAAGAGCGTCCGCCACAACGTTAAAGCCGCCAGCCCGGTGTCTTTATGGAATGTGTTACCTCTTTTGTCAGTCACATTCCCTGACAAGAACGTGTCCTATCTCCACTTTACTACGTGCTCGCGGCTCGAGGCATTAACCGTCTAACGCCGACATAGTCGTTGCCTTAATGGACGACGCCAGACACTGGCGATATTCCTGACGAGAACAAGACCATATACCCCCTCTCCCCCTCCACGCCCCCCCCCCTACCCCGCCCCATCAATTACACACAAAATCGAACCCGACTACTCGCAGCGCAGTTACAATGGGCAGATTACTTTGATAGACAAGATGGGATTGGAAATTCTAGGAGTTGTTATTGAAATTTCCCCTCACTTGACTTACGTACGGTCTGATCTGGATGAGCCACCCTGCACTTCACGTGCGTGCTGTACTCGTGAAACGTCCGTTCAAGTCGCGACTGAGCCGCAGACGCTGGCAGCATGTGCGTCTGCGCGTGGCGCTCACTGACTGAAGCCAGCCGCCATCCTCGTCCATCGGCAGCCACGGAAACATGGGCTGAGCTGAATGCAGTTCAAGCGACGGTTGACAGCAGGGGATTATCGATCATATGACATCGACTGTTGTTGTCGATCATATGACATTGAGTGCGATATGACTTGTGCGTCACGTAGTCACTTTCTTTGTATTAGTTCGTCATCGTCGCTATTTGACCATGTCGCCCCGTCAGCGGCGCTATTTGACCATGTCGCCCCGTTAGCGGCGCTATTTGACCATGTCGCCTCGTCAGCGGCGCTATTTGACCATGTCGCCCCGTCTGCGGCGCTATTTGACCATGTCGCCTCGTCAGCGGCGCTATTTGATCATGTCGCCTCGTCAGCGGCGCGTCGTCACTTTTACACTTTGTCACTTTGTCACTGTTACTTCGTCGCTGTGACTTGGTCACTCACTTGGTCACTCACTTCGTCACTGTCACTTCGTCATTGTCAATTTGTCACTGTTACTTCGTCGCTGTTACTTGGTCACTCACTTGGTCGCTCACTTCGTCACTGGTACTTCGTCACTGGTACTTCGTCGCTGTTACTTCGTCACTGTTACTTCGTCACTGTTACTTCGTCACTGTTAATTCGTCACTATTACTTCGTCACTGTTACTTCGTCACTGTTACTTCGTCGCTGTTACTTGGTCACTCACTTGGTCGCTCACTTCGTCACTGGTACTTCGTCACTGGTACTTCGTCGCTGTTACTTCGTCACTGTTACTTCGTCACTGTTACTTCGTCACTGTTACTTCGTCACTGTTACTTCGTCACTGTTAATTCGTCACTGTTACTTCGTCACTGTTACTTCGTCACTGTTACTTCGTCACTGTCACTTCGTCACTGTTACTTCGTCACTGTCACTTCGTCACTGTTACTTCGTCACTTTTACTTTGTCACTGTCACTTCGTCAATGTCACTTTGTCACTGCCACTTCGTCGCTCACTTCGTCCATGTCACTTTGTCACTGCCACTTGGTCGCTCACTTCGTCACTGTTACTTCGTCACTGTTACTTCGTCACTGTTACTTCGTCACTGTTACTTCGTCACTGTTACTTCGTCACTGTTACTTCGTCACTGTTACTTCGTCACTGTTACTTCGTCACTGTTACTTCGTCACTGTTACTTCGTCAGTCACTTCGTCACTGTTACTTCGTCACTGTCACTTCGTCAATGTCACTTTGTCACTGCCACTTCGTCGCTCACTTCGTCACTGTCACTTCGTCACTGTCACTTCGTTAGTCACTTCGTCGCTCACTTGGTCACTGTCACTTCACTTCGTCGCTCACTTGTTCACTGTCACTCTGTCACTCACTTGGTCGCTCACGTCTTCACTGCCACTTCGTTAGTCATTTCGTCACTGTCACGTCGTCACTGTGGCGAGGATGAGTGTTTGCAAGAGATATAAGAGCGGAATATTTCTATGACCGAACACATCACTATAACATTTCTTCGAAGACTTACTATTCATTTTACTTCCTCTGTCGGTTTTATTATTCACCACACTCTTATTTCCCCCATCGCCAACCCTACCCTCCCCGGCCCATCTCCGCCCGCACCCCCCCCCCCCCCCCGCCAATGCCCCTGTCTGCCCACCCTACCCATGTCCTATTGATCCAACACCTCCCGCCTCCACCCCAGGCCGCTCAACTGTGAAAAAGCCCCGACGCTGTAGTGGCCTCTCTAGTCCGTCCCCTCCCTGCACCTCCATCGTCTGCGCACCCCCCCCCCCCCACCCCACCCCTCCGTCTCGTGAAATTCCCTCGGCAATTCACCCCCTCGGAAACCTCCGGTCACCGCAGCCCACCACCCACTGACACTCCGCGTCGTCATTCACCTCACCTCCCCCCGCCCTCAGTCCACCCCGCCTTATTCACCACACCCGCCCTGACCAACCCTCTCCCGCTCCAACATCGACCGACCACGCCCCCCGCCCCGCCCACCTTGTTCCTGCCATCCCTGACCAGCCCATCCCTTTGATATGGCGGGGCTAGGGTTAAGGGGGGGGCCTACCCGAATCGTGTTGGGGTGACCTGGTCGACTGCAGCAATATCTCCCTGCCCGTCATGTCCCTTTTCCCCTCTCGCTCCCTAGGAACACCCACTTCCCCATCCTATCCACCCACATTGGTACCTGCCGCCGTTCGGCCTGCCCTCCTATCTCTCCCAATGTACGCTGTTCCTGCTCCCCCCCCCCCACCCCTCCCCTCACTCGCTCTATCCTTTCCTTGTTCCTGCTTCCTTCTCTCTGCCGTCTCCACCGCTGCCATCTTTTGGTGTCTCGTTCTCCACGCCCTAGCCTCCCTCGCCACCCCCACCCCACTACAATCCCTTGGTGTCTCTCCACCGTAGTTTTCTGCACCACGCCTCCTCTCTCCTCCCTCCCCCTCCCCCTTCTCCACGCTCCCTGTTTTTCATGACGCATTGCGATAGCCTAGATCTTTGCCCTTTTCTCCGTGAATTGTAAAGCCCTCCCTTGATAAAATCCCCCCTTCTGTTACTTACGGTTGCTCAGGTGATTGGTCAGTCTTCTTGCGGGTTGCCAATTTGTTCCCTGTCCGAACCGGTTCTGCACGCCATTAACTGTGGCGTCTCCTCCTAGCCCCAGGGAACGAAGGTTTCTTGGTTTCTCCTTGCAACCCTCGGCCGCAGGGCCGCCCCGATAGCTCAGTGGGTTAGAGCGCTCGCCCTGAGCGCTCTGGCCACCTGAGTGCCTAACGACAGGGGATCGGTGGTTCGAGCCCTGTCTTGGCCAGGTTGTGCGGCCGCAGAATAAAGATCCTATGTCCATCTTTGCAAAGAGGACGGGGTTACCCCTGGGCCCTGGCTCTGCTCTTCCCTTCCTTCTACCATTGACACGATATGGCCAGAATGTGCAACAACCAATCAACCCATGGCCGCAATATAGTATCTTAGTTTCTTATTTATATCATGTTCTCTCTCTCTCTCTCCCTTCTGTCTCCCTCGCTCTCTCCATGCACCTCTCTCTCGCTCTCTTTCTAGCTATCTTTGTCTCTCTTTTTTATGTATACGGTATAAAGAAACTTTAAGACATCTATATCAAACCCTCAGCATTTCCCCTTGTACCTACCTTGCGTTGTGTGTTCCTTTTTTAGTTGTTTCTTTATTGTATGTCAACCCCGTCTCATCATCCTTTACTTTATGACTTTGTTGGCTCTGGTGAATAACCATATACACCGATTCTCTTTTCTTTTCCCCGGACTAACCAATAAACGCTGTCTCTCTGTAGATCCTAAATTACTGATCTCTCAGCACTTTCAGTTTTGTTGAGAGGGCAATAAAAGATATACGCTGAGCTGTCGGCTGAGGGATGCCCAGATTGTCTACATACCGGGGGGTAACGCTGTGATTTATGCTCGTGGGGGTGGAGCCAGGAGAGGGGCCGCGCCGCCGAGGTTCCTTTGTCACTGACACAGTCCAATGGCTTCTCTATTGAAAGGACTCGTCGTTTACCAATTATGGATGAAAGCCTCTGAACCAGGGATCTGAACAGCTGACATTTTCGCTACTGAACCGGTATGAGGAGAGAAGGGAAGGTATGTGCGGTAGGGGGGTAAATGGCGTTTGTGTATCTATGGAAGAGTGAGATGTGAAGCGGGGTGGTTGGGGCAGAGGATGATGACCGGCGCAGTTACTTAGACAGGGCTGGGGTTGGCAGACAATACTTGATCCAGACTAGATGATGTTCATGTTGGCAGGAGAGTTGAACAAATTTGGATCAGCTTTAGAGTGTGCCGCTCCACTGAGCTCAACACAAATTGAGCCAAATTTTCTGCCTCGTAAGTTTGCAATGTGCACCTGAAGACGTGTGATGGATGTCTCTATTGGACCGCGGGGGCGTTTTAGTGGTCTCCGGACGATATTGGGTTCCCTCGTAGACAGTGGAGTGGTCTGCGACGGACGAGGGCGAGTTTTACTTTGTCCGAGTGTGTGGGTCTAACCGGAAGTAGGTCTCCTGGCTTGTAGTCTCGTCGTGAGGGTGATCTCGTGTAATCTAGTGCGTCACGCTGTTTTATATGTAGCCTCGTACGTCACCGTGTTTGATCTCGTGTAGCCTCATGCGTCACGCTGTTTGATCTCCTGTAGTCTCGTGCGTCACGCTGTTTGATCTCCTGTAGTCTTGGGCGTCACGCTGTTTGATCTCCTGTAGTCTCGTGCGTCACGCTGTTTGATCTCCTGTAGTCTTGGGCGTCACGCTGTTTAATCTCCTGTAGACAAGATATAAAACAGGTCTCTTGCGTCACCCTGTTTAATCTCAAGTAGACAAGATATAAAACAGGTCTCTTGCGTCACCCTGTTTAATCTCATGTAGACAAGATATAAAACAGGTCTTTTGCGTCACTCTGTTTAATCTCATGTAGACAAGATATAAAACAGGTCTCTTGCGTCACCCTGTTTAATCTCATGTAGACAAGATATAAAACAGGTCTCTTGCGTCACCCTGTTTAATCTCATGTAGACAAGATATAAAACAGGTCTTTTGCGTCACCCTGTTTAATCTCATGTAGACAAGATATAAAAAAGGTCTCGTGCGTCACGCTGTTTAATCTCATGTAGACAAGATATAAAACAGGTCTCGTGTGTCACCCTGTTTAATCTCATGTAGACAAGATATAAAACAGGTCTCGTGCGTCACCCTGTTTTATATGTAGTCTCGTACGTCACCCTGTTTTATATGTAGTCTCGTGCGTCACCCTGTTTGATCTCTTGTAGACAAGATATAAAACAGATCTCGTGCGTCACACTGTTTAATCTCATGTAAACAAGATATAAAACAGGTCTCTTGCGTCACCCTGTTTAATCTCATGTAGACAAGATATAAAACAGGTCTTTTGCGTCACCCTGTTTAATCTCATGTAGACAAGATATAAAACAGGTCTCGTGCGTCACCCTGTTTAATCTCATGTAGACAAGATATAAAACAGGTCTCGTGCGTCACGCTGTTTAATCTCAAGTAGACAAGATATAAAACAGGTCTCGTGCGTCACCCTGTTTTATATGTTGTCTCGTACGTCACCCTGTTTTATATGTAGTCTCGTGCGTCACCCTGTTTGATCTCTTGTAGACAAGATATAAAACAGGTCTCGTGCGTCACCCTGTTTAATCTCATGTAGACAAGATATAAAACAGGTCTCTTGCGTCACCCTGTTTAATCTCATGTAGACAAGATATAAAACAGGTCTTTTGCGTCACCCTGTTTAATCTCATGTAGAAAAGATATAAAACAGGTCTCGTGCGTCACTCTGTTTAATCTCATGTAGACAAGATATAAAACAGGTCTCGTGCGTCACCCTGTTTAATCTCATGTAGACAAGATATAAAACAGGTCTCATGCGTCACCCTGTTTTATATGTAGTCTCGTGCGTCACCCTGTTTGATCTCTTGTAGTCATGTGGGGTGTCCTGTCCTTATTTCATGTATCCCGGTGTGTCTTTCCGCCTCGTTAGCGTTCGCTGCCGCTGACGACGCAAGTGTTACCAGGGTTACCAGGGGGGTATGTATGTGACTACGACTCGTCAGCTGTAGACGGATGCCCGCGCGAGAAGGGCTGGGGTTTGGAAAACGAAGGGAAGTAGCTCAACGATGGCGATCGGTCGTAGTGGGGGGGGGGGGGGGTACGGGGTGTGGAGGTTGGGGGTTGTTGCAAGCAAGGGGTGTTTGCGGGATGGGGGAGTGTGTGGTGGTGTTGCCGTTCTAAAGCCCTGTCCTGGTTTACTAGTCTGAAAGGATGATCTGGCGGACAATAAAGTGAACGGGGAGGTGGGGGGGGGGGGGGGGCTAGTGGAGAGTACCCACACCCCCTCACCCCCTCCACCCACCCCCTCCCACAGTATGAGATCCCGGCGCCTCCGGGGCCGTATATCCAATATTTATCACCCCAGCTGGCAAACTGCCTTAATCCCCCCCCACCCCGCTCATCTCCCTCCTTCCTCTCTCAGATGAAATACTATATATGGGAGTAACAATGACACCCGAGCTCAAACCCCCTTCCCCCCTATGTGTAGGACAAAGCTCCATCCATGATCGCGAATCGCCATCGCTTCCCACACTATCCTTATACGTGTTTTCCTTCTGGGAAGGTGTGAAGTGATTAATTCCCCACAAGGCCCTTGGTGCTAATTAGCATGGCTCTTTATGTATTTCTATTGTTAGCCAATCGTATCTTGTGGAGGTTGTTGGTCGTGGCCGCATGGAGGCGCGTAGGGTCGCCTTGGATCGACGCTATTCGGGTTCGAGCCCCCCTAGGGAGGTAGCTTCTTTGTCCGATGACGAACACACGTTGTGGAAACCACAAACAGGTTGTCGTCCCCCTCCCACCCCTCTTTTTTTTAAATTGGTTGTTGGCCTTCCTCTAGCCACCTCACAGCCTTCAAATTATGTAACTATATGACCGAAATTGCCTTGTGCCACGACTCCCATGGAGACCTAAGACGGCCAAAGCCCGCACGTTGAAATGTGCAATCGAGCAGCGAAAAAGTTTTGATCTCCATGACTTAATTACCGCGAAATAGAATTTACAAAACTTGAGAAAATTGCAAACTGTAATTGGACACCGAATACGAAAGAACACCGCTGCTGTTAATCAGATTACCGCGCTAGACAATTATATCTCATAGCTGGCTGGGAATCGGGTTTAGGGTTAAAGGCATGCAGAGAACTTAATCCTCGACCCAAGGTATTCCCGTGGGGACGCCTGTCAAATATGTTCCCTTAGTTATATTCGTCGCTAAAAATACGAGACACATTAAGAACGCTGAGGTTAGCGCCCTCTACTTAAAGAGTTGCCTGCGTTCGGATGTCACGGATTGGCCCATTTTTTTCGTAATAATCCATGAAAGTTTGGAGAGGTTGCACCTTAAACCATGGCATGTTTATGACATTGGAGACTGTTATGATCCTATAGTTTTTGTTTGCAGCCCCCAGCGGTGATCTCTGGAAGGGTTCGATATGTTTAAGTGTGGTGATTACCAAGTCCAATTCACCGTGCTGGCTATACCGCCGTCGGCCTGGGCCGGGGTCTGTAGTGGCGCCCATGTCGTCAGAGAATGGAGATCTGCATTATGTGCTGACCAGTGCTGAACAGGAGGCACTTAACACAGGCGCATCTCATATAGGTACCGTACTCCCTCGAATAGTAGTCTGGGCGCTTATTTTTTCGAACAGGGATTTACGCCGGCGTTTCTTTGAGCTCGGGCACGTATTTATTTTTGGGCATAATTGGGGCCAGCGGAAAATCAGCATTTGTTTTCTGCCACGTGCACAAATACTGGTAAGCAGTCTGCCTCCGGTAGTAGGCTACTTATCCCATCGCAGGATGCGCATCTAGGTTAATGAGCTATGTATTACTAGTGTACCCAGAATTTCAACCCCGGCTCGGTCGTTGCGACATTGCGATCCGCGTGTACCAATGTTCATATTTACATAAGCAGGTAAACTGACACCAGGTTGACGTCACCACGGTAACTATGGGTGACGACAACGGTTCGGATGACAGTTATATACTAATTTCTGTGTGCAAATTGGGCCTCCATAAGTGACCTCCTGGCACTATACATGACATGGAGGTTGGATGAAACAAGCCCCAGGTGCAGCAGATGCCTCGGTCTGCGGGCTCAGTCTGCTTACCGCCTGAGCCAGCTAGGGGGGCTTGGCCACCTGACACGACCTGAAACGGCCCAAACTTCCGGTCTGGGCTCGATGGCTGACGACAAGCAGAGTCGGGGGTCCACGTGCGTGACGTGGACATGGGACGGCCGCCATTATATCGAACGTTGCCCTACGGTGGTTGTCATAATGATGTGGCTTCTTGGTGACGTTTAGTTTCATTGACGTCATACGGCGGATAGTTACTGTGGATGGAGTAGAGAGAGCTTCTGTTGTGGGTTCTCGGATGGCTGGGCGTCAGGAGTTCGGGCAAGTAAACCTTGAATTGTGGCGTATAGTTTTGAGGGAGTTAATCATGTATTGACTTTTAGATTCAAGATTCAAGATTCAATATCATTTATTCCGTCAAAGCAAACTGGTACATAGATGAGGATACGATAATATTATGGGAAAAAAAACTGCTTTGACGCAGGTTTATTTGATTCCATCGCGCAATTTACTTCCAAGGGTTTGTCCATGGATTGTTGTATCGTACCTTGGGATTGTTCCTAATGGAAGTTTGCAAAAAAACTACAAAATTCCAGTTCTTGTCAGTGAAAGTAGAAGTTCGTCTAATAAGTAACATATTTCGGGTTTGTATAATTTGGTATATACTTTAAGCCTGTATGAGAGTTCGGAGTAATACAACTGGTATCTGGTTCGGGTTATCTTTTGACTTGAATTAAAGTTGGATAAAAATTCTATATATAGATAATATATATATATATACATCATTCTATAAGTTATTGATCTGTACATAATAGAAAATCCCACAGCCATCCTACCCGTTGTATTCTTATGTCCCTCACGCTATACCACCTTCGTCGTTTGTCATGTCTCTTGCCTTCGCGTGTCTCCGGCTGACACCTAAAAATACCGGATGTACACCAGTGCCATTTCATCCCGCTGTGCCTGGCTCTTCACCTGCACGCCAGGGGCCGGCCCGGTAGCTCAGTGGGTTAGAGCGCACGCATTGAGTGTTCTGGCCACCTGAGAGCCTAACGGCACTTGGATCGATGGTTCGAGCCCCGTTGTGGCCATGCCTGTGTGGTTGCGGGATAAAGATCCCATGTCCTTCTTCGCAAAGAGTAGGGGTTACCCCCATGGACATCGCTCCACTCTTCCTTCCTTCTCCCATTGACGCGATATGACCAAAAGTGGTTAAAAGCGTCCTGAATAATCAACCAACCAATCACCTGAAAGCCACGTGCCTCCTCGTTTCCGGCCACGGGGACAGACATCCAGCCGGTATCACGTGTGACCTGGCGAGACTTGGAAGACATACGTGTCAGACAACTTGCTATGCTGTATCCTTTCTTTTGTTAACCATTTCTCCTCTCCCTTGTACATGGTTGTAAAGACTAATCTGAGAATATTGAGGGCGTCCAAAGCTTCAAGCAGTCGCCGCGTGAACCAAATGGCGGCATTTGCGAGAACATTAAACTTTTTGGGGTTCTATATAAAGATTGCGCGACGTGCTGTAAGTCTTGCAATGAATTCCAATTTCGAAGTATTGCTGGCTCAGTAAGCGGCTTTATTACGCCGGGTTCGTCGCCGTGTTTTCTGTTTAGACAAACAAAGGCAATGCTCATTGTGCCTATAGAACTGTTTATGCGGCCGGGAATAGATCGTTGGACGTTATTGTAGTGGATATGGTGTTGTTACATGATACAGTATATATATGGGCTAGCGATAGACACGATGCACGACTGGTTATTATAGAAGACTAAGTGAACATTATCAGTTTCATAACACGGTCCTGACACCAAGTCTGACGTGATCGTAAGCAGGCGATTACGAGAGGGAGAGAGAATAGGGAGAAAGCCTAGAAACAGAGATGGTGAGACTAAAAACGAGAATAGAGCTGAAGAGAAGAAAGAAGAGGAGCATTGGTAAGAAAAACGGAAAAAGCGATCACATGGAAAAATAGTACGAAAGAAGGCGAAAAGCGAAAGTAAGGGAGAGAAAAGTTGAACGAGATGATCAGAAAGTTGAGATTGTTGTCACCTCGTGCACACATTATTAGCGGCTCGTTCACTTTGTCTGTCACTTTCTCGACTTGTGTGCCTGTTACGTTTGGCCCGTAGCCACCAGACGACCGCTCCGGCCGGCTTGATATGCTTGCTTGGCATTTTTCCCCGCGGAATTTTGTCCAATAGCAAAACCGCAAAGACATTGATCCGTTCCTGGCCAGGCCGCCCCATCCGGCGTCCGGGGGATCTCCGACCTACGCTTGATTTCCCCGTTTCCGCAAGATTTATTAATTTTCTGATTACTGGAAATCAGATAGCTGTCAAGGGAAGGTTTTTGCCTGTGTAGTGGGATCTGCTACGGACAGACGGTAAGACGGTCGGATCGGCGGTGGTGGCTGCAGTGGAAGCGAACCCCGTGGTTTGTGTGTGTCCCGACCCTCTCTTCAACCACCTCGAAAAATAATAAATATACTATTGTAATCTGGTGCACATCTGGTGGGAGAGTTACTAGTGGTGTATATGTTTTGTCGGCAGAGGATTGGGGAACAAACTAATCTCCAGATGTTTATGACGGCATTTATCACAACCTGCCTGACGTGAGTGCCCTCATAGAACTGCTTGGTCAGCTATTTGTGGGACAGCTATTATTGTGTTTGCAATGAAACTTAAACCTATTGTGTTGTAAATACGTATCAAATGTGTATCGCATTTTGACGAATTTTGCATGGGTTATATATTTCCAATGATGTTTTGTGGTTACTATGAAATAGTGAGATATTTTATGCCATTGCTTGACGAAACAGACTAAGGATATATTTATAGATTAAATTGGAGTAAAATATCTTAAACACTTTTCTTTTAAGCTTGGACAGGATAAAACCTTTGGTTACTTTAATTGGCTCTTCGTCAAGCTTGGCCATGTGGAGGCGTTTGGTTACTTTAATGAACACTTCGCCAAGCTTGGACATGGAGAGAGGTTTGGTTACTTTAATTGACTCTTCTGCAAGCTTGGACATGTGGAGACGTTTGGTTACTTTAATTGACTCTTCGTGAAGCTTGGACATGATGAGGCCTTTGGTTACTTTAATTGGCTCTTCGTCAAGCTTCGACATGTGGAGACGTTTGGTTAGTTTGATTGGCTCTTCATGAAACTTGGATATGATGAGACGTTTGGTTACTTTAATTGCCTCTTCGTCAAGCTTGGATATGTGGAGCCGTTTTGTAACTTTAATTGGTTGTTCGTCGAGCTTGGACATGTGTGCTTGGATTTGCCATTGCTTTACTTTTCGCCGGTACACCCCTTCGCCTCCGCCTCTCGAGTCACAGAAGAGGACTGGGCCGGCCAGGGGTGTGTGTGTGGGGGGGGGGGGCGTTTATTGCCGCATTACCCTGGCGGCCCACGTGGTAAACTCTGATAGCCGCCCAGGCCTACTCCCAGGAGACGCCAACAAAATCCAGCCAATCGCGGGACCGAGGCTCATTCACCGCGGAACCGATACTCCTATGGCCGGTTATAATGGCCATTGTGCTATCGGACAATAGGCAAGTCTGATGATCAAAGCGAGCGTATGGGATATGTGCTTCAGGCTTGGCGTCAGGTTCGAAAGAAATGATATGCCGTGTTGAATACAACTCGGAGCTGTAATGTGTTATTATTGTCCCCGTAAGTGTGACCTTATGTAGCGTGCGTGCGTTTGTCCGCGTTGGTAGCCATGCACGCTGTCGCCGCGTCAGTGGCCGTCTCAGGTCGAGTGGGTACATATGCTGTATCTGTTCTTACAGATGCTGTATCTGTTCTGTAATCTGCTTTCTGTCCATTTTCGGGTCACCCTAGATGGTCAGCGCGCCCGACTAGTTGGGTCGAGGAACCTCTGCCAGGCCAGTGGGGAGCTTCTCGAGGCAGGCAGACCGTTACTTGACATCTGACCCCTTTATCTGGTGGAGACAAGGTATCCAATCCCAAGTCATTGCCCTGGGAGTGGCACCAGAAGCGATGTAAAACTTTAGTTATGTCAGGCCAGTCATCTGGACGGAGTTCAGTGCGTTCGCCACTGTGTGCGAATGTCTATGGTCGTTACTTGCCGCATTAATATTCCAGGTCCTTATTCGTAAGGAACAAGGGGCCGGCCCGATAGCTCAGTGGGTTCGAGCGCTTGTCTTGAGTGCTCTGGCCACCTGAGAGCCTAACGACACGTGGGTCGGTGGTTCGCGCCCCGGTGTGGTCATGTCTATGTGGTCGCAGGATAAAGATCCCATGTCTTTCTTCGCAAAGAGTAGGGGGTTACCCTCCGGGGACATGGCTCCACTCTCCCTTCCTTCTCCCATCGACGCGAAATGACCAAAAGTGGTTAAAGCGTCCTGAATATACAGCCAACCAATCTAAGGAACACTACGCTGATCTACCCTTGATCCTTCCTTCCAGTCCCGGCAGAGCACGATCATTGGTAGTCAGCTGTCATAGTCGTAATAAAATTCTGACTTTAGATCAGTGTTCTATATTCACCCCCTTGATGTATTAAGTCATCTGTTGTGTAATGAGTCAACGTTCAAGTTGAGACCGCTTGCTATTTTCCTATACAGCGCCCTCTACTGGCCTAGTATAAATACCCGTGCTTGCTTGGTCTCTGCCCATTCCCTCACCTACGCTCACAGCAGTCGTGTACCAATAAACCGGACACCATCTATTCAAGCTCTTGTGTTCTCAATGCCTTCCAAACACAACATGGTGACAGCGGTGGCGGTTTTATATCCTTGTACGCGCTTATCTGAATATATCTGCTGAACTGTTAACTCAAAACTACAGTGTCAGAAGGAAAGCGGAGCAACTCGTGGAACGGCATCAAAGAACAGGCCCTCGTTTCCGCCTGGCAATGTGAACACAGTTTCAACTTTGCTCTGGGTTTACACAGATATTACGGAGGTTTATGACACCGACAGATGCACATACCCTACATTACATGTTGCATGAGGATATAGAGATTACACTGGATTACCCGCCACGCACTGCAAGCCTCGCATATGCGAGTTTTTGACATTTTCCCGTCATATCTAGACGACCATTGCACTTGTTTTTCATCTTGATGCTGTTATATGCACCTGCATTTTGTTGACAACCGTGTGGAAATATCGAGCGCTGTACATTTCAGCTCGGATTGAAACACGAGTCACCGGATTATTGCACCCTGCACGACGAACAAAATCTGCTCAATATGGTTGAGCCGATTTTCTTCAAAGGCTGCGACTTAGTCGAGCTTCTTGAAACCGGAAACAAAATTGAGACACCTACAATATACGAGGTCTGTGAAGCCGTCAGGAAAGCTACCAGCCGCGCGCCTGACGGCGCCCAGGCCCCTGAGATAACCAGGCGAGATTGCTGGCGGATTTACATGTCGACTAAAGCTGACCGAGCCGAACTACTTGTTCGCCGCCACCTACGGATAAAAGACATACAAGTTGATCTGTATGACAAAAATCCGTATGTAACCAGACAAGCCACCCCCTATGAACAGCGGGAAAAAATTACCATTAGGTACCTGCCAATGTCAGTGAGTAACGACGAAGTTGCAAAGGTACTGAAAGAAAAAGGCGTAAAGCTGACTTCACCAATCATGTATGCCAAAGCCCGAAATCCCGATGGCAAACTCACCGACTATAAGAATGGAGATCGGTATTGCTACGCCGAGGCCCCCATCGACCCTCTGGTGCCACGCCAGATACGTGTGGTGGGAATGAGATGTAAAGCCTACCACCAAGGACAATTCTCTATCCCATGCAAGGCGTGTGATAAAAATGGACACAAAGCTGGTGACAAAGATTGCCCGGCCCTGAACAAGGATGATGATGTGACTGTTTTTAAAGGTCACAATATGATATTGTCAAACTTCCACAACACCGATATCCATGTGTTTGGAGAAAGTTTTAAGAGCGTAGAACACGCCTACCAATGGAAACGTGCAACAGATCTTGGAAAAGCAGAACTGGCAGAGAGCATAAAAGCAGCATGCCACGCTGGGGATGCCAAAAAATGCAGCAGAGACCTACCAAAAGAACTAGTAGAATCATGGGATGACAAAAGAGAAGATGTCATGAGACATCTAATACGCACCAAAGCAAAGCAGAATGAACACTTCCGTCGCGCGATCCTGGATTGCAAGACCCAGATCGCAGAAGCAACAACCGATCGAGTGTGGGGAAGTGGACTCAGGGCAGACCACACAGCCATCACAAAAAGCGAATTTTGGCCGGGAATGAACTTACTCGGAAAAATAATGATGGAAGTTAGAAAAGAACTAAATGAAGTCACGTCACACGACAAGGAGCCTATCCACACCGCGATGACCGACTCCGCGCCATCGGGGGAGAAACCCCCCTACACCGCAGCGGCTGACTCCACACCATCGGGTGAGAAACCCTCCCACGCCGCGGTGGCCGACTCCGCACCATCGGGTGAGAAACCCTCCCACGCCGCGGTGGCCGACTCCGCGCCATCGGGTGAGAAACCCTCCCACGCCGCGGTGGCCGACTCCGCGCCATCGGGTGAGAAACCCTCCCACGCCGCGGTGGCCGACTCCGCGCCATCGGGTGAGAAACCCTCCCACGCCGCGGTGGCCGACTCCGCGCCATCGGGTGAGAAACCCTCCGACGCCGCGGTGGCCGACTCCGCGCCACCGGGTGAGAAACCCCCCCACACCGCAGCAGCTGACTCCGCACCATCGGGTGAGAAACCCTCCCACGCCGAGGTGGCCGACTCCGCGCCATCGGGTGAGAAACCCCCCGACGCCGATGTGGTCGACCCAGAGACCCAAGAGCGTGGCAGAAAAAAACATCGAGAGTTCACCGCTGCTCGAAGAGCTAACAACATCAACGTAGAGCGCTCTGCGTCAAAACCAACAATCAGCAATGCTGATAAATCTCAAACTGCGATCACCTGCTATCTTCGGCGAGAGCTTAGCCGTCAGAGGTCCGTCTCCAGCAAAAGGAAACTATCTGATAATTCTCCATCCGGAGCAGCCAAGCAAGGCAAGAGAAAGACTATGGCTAATCCAAATAACAACCTCCGAAGACCTAACGACGACGACCTGGAAGTGTCAATGGACTACGATTACATATTCGTATTAACGAGTGACTGTCACCAATGCGTTTAAAGCATTAATATTATGAGTATATTTTCACCTCGTAAAATGAAACAAAAAATGTCGGAAGCCAATCGTGAGTATGCAAATGTAAAGCTTATACATGTGAAAACTACACGTCAGCATGTGAGAGCTGACAGTTGCAAGCACGGTATCTCAAGACCGCGTGGCTATAAATATCAACAGCTCCTTGCTACAAAGGGACAATGTATTTAAGACCAAACAGTTGTGCGATAATACAATGAGCAAATCTGATAAATTAACGGTAGTTTCTTTAAACTGCAGAGGACTTCGAAACCCGATAAAAAGATCTGCAGTACTACAGTTTCTAAAGGACCAAAACGCCCATATCTCTTTCCTTCAGGAAACTTTTATTACTGATGACATAACTGAGAAATTTAACGCCGACTGGGACGGAGAAGCTTTTCACTGTGTGAGCGACTCAAGTCATAGTAGAGGTGTGTCCATTCTGTTCCATAACAAATATAAGCCAAAAATTAAGTCGTGTCACAGAAGCAATGAAGGGAGAAAGCTCCTGTTAAACATTGAACATGAAAACGATCTATATACCTTGGTTGTAGCTTATGCCCCTGATAAAGGTAGAGCGATATTCCTTAAGAAACTATCGATCTGGATTAAGCGCCATGCTTGTAATCTAGATAATCTAATCATAGGAGCAGACCTGAACACGGTTGACAACACTATTGATAGGACATCAGGTAATCTCGACCAAAGTTCTTCCCAATTTTCTAAATTTAAATCTGCATTAGACTTGCAATGTTTGGCGATGTAAGCATCCCAATGACCAAAAATTCACATATGTACATCCGTCGATAAATGGAACGATGTCACGTATTGACTATGTATTAGCTTCCCGCTCAGTAAATGTCAATGTAAGCAAGGCTGAAATCAAGCCGGCACCCGTACCCGACCACAAAGCCGTTATCTGTACAGCAACCCTAGCTGAAAACAAGCGAAATCGGGGAAAGGGCTACTGGAAATTGAACAATTCATATCTTGAAAAAAAGGAGTACACCAAAAGCGTTTTCGAAATCATATCGGAAACGCTTAATGAATACGAGGATATCGTATCGCATAAGACCCTCTGGGACATCTGCAAAATAAAAATTAAAGAATACTCTATCACGTTTGGAATAAGAGCAAAAAGACAAGCAACCAACGAGATCCAAAATTTAGAGAACAAAATAACCGAAATTGATAACGCGATAGCGAAACATTTCAATACAGATTTACAAGTTGAACGTAAACAGCTGAAATCAAACTTAGACAACATAACGATCACCAAAGCGCAAGGTGCCCAAATTCGCTCTCGAGCTGAATGGGTGGAAAAGGGTGAGCGTAACACAGCTTATTTCATGCGCCTAGAAAAACAACGCCAATCGAAAAACAGAATTGACTGTCTTATTTCAGAAAACGGCAAGTGCCTAACATCCGATAATGAAATATTGTCTGAAACGGTAACGTTCTACAAAAAACTGTATCAAAGTCGAAATCCCGAAGAGCAAGAGATAGACAAATATCTAAAGAATATAGATAAGCATGCAGTCCTTGACGATATATCAAAATCCAAATGTGAAGGTCCCGTCACGGCAAGTGAAATTGACGAGGCAGTCAGTGGGCTTAAGTGCAACAAATACCCAGGAAATGACGGCCTCGGTTCTGAGTTTTATAAGACGTTTTCAAATCTAATCAAGCCAATCCTTGTTAATGTGTACAATGAATCATATCTACAAGGTGAATTGAACTACTCCCAACGAGGCTCTCTACTATCATTAATTCATAAAAAGGAACCAAGAGAAAATATTGCAAACTACCGACCTATCAGCCTAGCGAATACCGACTACAAGATATTAGCGTTTATACTTTCAAATCGTTTACAAAAAGTGTTAGATAAAATTATCAGCAAGGACCAAACAGCATATATTAAAAAGCGCTTCATTGGAACAAATATCAGACTCATTCAAGATCTGATACAACATGCAGATACAAAAGACAAAAAAGGTCTGCTATTATTTCTCGATTTTGAGAAAGCTTTCGATTCGGTAGAGTGGCTGTTTATAGAAAAAGTACTCAAAAAGTTCAGGTTTGGAAATGAATTCATTAAATGGGTCCAGACTTTATACAACAATTCTTATCTGTACGTAAAAAATAATGGGCATATGTCAGAAAGCTTTCAAGTAAACCGAGGTGTCAAACAAGGATGCCCCCTCTCAGCTCTACTTTTTATCATCGTAGTCGAAATCTTATCTATTAAAATAAAAAGCAATAAAAAAATAAAAGGCTACCGCATTAAACAACATGGTAAAGAAAAAACAGTGAAACTGTCTCAATATGCCGACGATGGCACACTGCTACTGCAAGATGCAAATCAAATAAAATTTGTATTAGAAGAAATTGATGCTTTCTCAAAAAGGGCTGGACCTCTGTTAAACAAAAGCAAAACAATTGGAATGTACTTAGGCAAAGGCAAGCACAAAGATATTACTATTAATGATATAAAAGTTGTAAGCACTCCCATAAGATACCTTGGAATATACATTGGACAAAATCTAGCCAAATGCAATGAACTAAACTGGGAAAAAAAGATAAAACAAATAGAAGATGAGATTGAAAACTGGCAAACTCGAGAACTTACCATATTTGGAAAGGTAACCATTATCAAAACACTTCTTGTTCCTAAAGTAACATTCGTAGCGACACATACAGCTATACCAAACGACCAAACGATCTCGCAGATCGACAAAATCCTATATAATTTCATTTGGGGAAAAAGCGATAGACTGAAACGAAAGCAATTAATACGTAAAATAGAACAAGGCGGCACAGCAATGATTGACATAAGATCCCACTTTCAAGCCATAAAAGCATCATGGGTGAAAAGGATCGTCAACGTTGACGAAAATTGGAACTTTCTAGCCCGATCGCACTTAAATAGTCTTGGAGACGACTTCCTTTTTCTGAAATTTAAAAGTATCAATAAGCAAAACCTACCACAAATTAAACTTCTGCCTAAATTCTACCAAGAAGTATGCGAATCCTATAGCCAAAGCAAAGAAGAAACGCGACCTATTGTATTTGAAAACCTGCGTGACGAAATACTCTGGGGAAATTGTTATATTTCGTACAAGAAAATATGCGGGAAAAACTGTTGCCTGCTTTTCAAGTCCTTCATAGAAGTAGGGATCATACGTATAAGAGATTTGGATTTCTCAATGGGGAAACTATGTGAGCTCTCAATACACGAAAGAGTGAAAGACAAGAGGAATATTTTTGCTGAGATATCTCTTCTACGGCAGGCTCTTAAACCATATAAAGACGTTATAAACTCGGAGACGTCATACGCCTCATGTCCATATGCAACTGCCCCTCTAGCCGCCCCGATCGCCGACGTCTCGACTCGCGCATATTATGAAATATTTATTGCGAAGAAAAGTGAAGTACCGAACACAGAAGTAAAATTATCAAATCTTTTCAACCGCCTCGATATTAATTTTGCTGATGTATATAAGAGGAAAATTAAGGATATTCCAGACAGAAAAATAGCTGCCTTTAACTTTAAAGTAATTAATCAAATCTTACCCTGCAAAAGAAACCTTGTGAAATGGGGAAAAATTGAATCTGACTTGTGTGACCGATGTGGACTCCCAGAAAATACTATGCATTTGTTACATGATTGTTATTTCTCGAAAGAAATTTGGAAACTGACATCAGAGCTGCTGAGCGTTAAAATTAGTTTAAAGGAAATTATTCTCGGCGTTCAGAATAAATCGATCAACTTTGTAATATCGGTGCTATCATTTCTTTTATACAAAGACTGGCTTCTCCACACTAAAGACGGTGCTAGCCGGGAGAGTACTAAGTCAAAGGCATTTCTCAAGCGTGAATTAATGACAAAAGCAAATGTGTATATTTTGTTAAATTGGACCGATGTTGGCAGTATTCTTCGTTTTATAAGCACGATCATGTTTTAATTCGAACCTCTGTCAACTGATTTTATATGTTTTGGTGAATAAAATCCTTATAAAACAAAAAAACAAAAAAATCAAAGAACAGGGCCGGTGTACACTTCAACCGGGAGCACGTGGTGACATTCCTGAAGCGTAAGTGCATTTAACCCTCTGAATACCATGGCGGCCTTCCAAGTTACACCCCCAGAGCCATTTGACTTTAATTCGCCCAACTCATGGACCCGGTGGATTAGAAGATTTGATAGGTTCAAGATTGCTTCTGGTTTGGACGGGAAACCAGAGGAAAGTCAAGTTAATACGCTCATATATTGCATGGGTGAGAAGGCGGAGGAAATATTTGCATCGTTTACCTTCGTGAGGACTGATGACCGGGATGAAGCTACAGAGTATGCCAGTGTAAAGCAGAAGTATGAAGACTACTTTGTTGTCCGTCATAACACTATATACGAGAGGGCAAAATTCAATATCCGTGTCCAAGCACCGGGTGAGCCCGTTGATGCGTTCATCACAGACTTGTATTCGCTCGCTGAGCATTGTCAGTACGGGGCTCTAAAAGAAGAACTCATTCGCGATAGACTCGTGGTGGGGCTCAGCGACAAACTTTTGTCTGAGCGTATGCAGATGGACAAAGCTTTAACTCTAAAGAAAGCGACGGACATGGCTCGTCAGTCGGCGCAGGTGAAGACGCAGGCCAAGGAGCTGTCATCCGCGGGGGTCGGTGCAGAGGCGTATGCTGTTCACACCCGGGCTAAGAGCAGACCCAAGAAAGTGTTTTCGCCGCAGCACTCCGCGGCCAAGTGTCAGTGGTGTGGCAATGCGTCTCACAAACGTTAAGATAAGATAAGATAAGATAAAGTTTTATTTAACGTCGGTATGTAAAAGTCAACAATAAACATTAGCACACGTGCTATTGACCGACAATGATAAAATGACATGAGCGGATGAGATATATATACATATGACAATGAAAAGATAACAATCTTTGCATCTCATAAAACCTTACCCATTAGCTATGTTACATAATGTGCACGAATTACAGTGACACAAGAACACATCTGAGGTTGACAGCGTTGTTTTAAATTGCTTGGCAGATTTGGCTAACTTCGTTTCCTTGTTGAGCATGTTCCATAGCTTGCTACCTTGATATTTCAATGAATTATGGCCATAAACTGTTGTCTTAACGCGTGGCATACATAAATTTGGCCCATTTTTTAAAATGTAATTGTTTTCCTTCACGTTATACATGTCCTGAAGATAACTAGGCCCAATCTTGTTGATACTCTTGTAAACTTCTAATGATATGCAGCGCAATCGTTCAACATATAGCAATGGTCTACCCGCTCTCTTCCTCAACTCTGCGTATTCTGATCTAAAGTCATTAAACACATACCTCAATGCCCGCTCCTGTATCTTTTCAATCTTACGCATATTTTTCATATCACAAAATGCCATACAACGGGACAATAATTAAAATGTGAAAGAATAAAAGCATGAAATAACGTAAGTTTGCTATCAACATCCATTAATTTAGAAACTCTAGCTAAGACATTGAGACTTTTTCCAGCCTTCTTGCATAAACTTGATATATGGTTGCCGAAAGTTAACCTAGCGTCCAGTTGAATACCTAGTAATGTTACTTCCTGTTGTGCTGCCAGTTCTGTTCCAGAAATCGAAAACGATCTGTGCTGACTTAATTCGTTTCTCTTTTCAAACACGATTGCCTGGTACTTACTTGGGTTCGCTTTCATGTAATTGTCGACGAACCACGTTGTTATCTCCGATAACGCCTTCTCTAGAGTTACTTTAACCTTGTTAAACTCCTTACCTTGAGCCGCCACAGTATTATCATCAGCATAATTATACTTATCGGTTCCCCGTGCGGTGGATACAAGCAGGTCATTCGTAAATACATTATACAGATGTGGACCAAAAACAGATCCCTGTGGTGCTCCTTTCTTGAGGGTAAGCCACTCGCTCCGATTATGTCCTAGTTTTACCCTCTGTTCGCGGTTCGTAAGATAGCTTGCAACTAGCGTACATGATTGTTTACTTATGCCATAAGCGTTCATCTTGGTAATCAATAATCTATGTGGAAGACAATCGAATGCTTTTGAGATCCATTAGTATAGCTCCCATAACTTGATTATTATCTAATGCATTTTTGGAGTCTTCAACTAAGCGCATCAGTAGACTTTGACAACTGTGTCCCTTTCTAAACCCAGATAGTCTGGGTGATAACCTGGGTTCCATAAAGGACATAAGCTGGTCACACAATATTTTTTCATATATCTTGGAGATACAGGGGAGAACACTTACTGGCCTGTAGTTTTCCTTATTTAAGTTGTCCTTCTTCTTGAAAATTGGTGTGACTTCAGCGTATTTTAGTTCTTTTGGAAACGTATTACAATTAATCGTCATATTTAACACATACCTTAATGGCTCACACAGGATGGCAGCTCCCAGCTTGATAAGCTTCGGAGGTATCTTGTCGTAGCCACTAGCCTTCGACACGTCAATGCCTTTAAGTGCATTGTATATTTCGTGGCTACTTACTGCCCGAAAGTTAAAAGTTTCCGTTATACCTTGGTTACCTTCCTTTATAGCCATAACGGATTTATGGTCTTTGTGATAAAGAAGGGTTTCGTCTATTGGTTGATCATCTGGTATGTCATCTTGTTGGCCTATGTCTTTGGCAACGTCTATGAAATATTGATTAAATATGTCACTTACCTTTGATGGGTCTGATATTATTTCGTCTCGCTCTTTCAGTAACACGTTTCCGCTGCTTGCGTTTTTTCTTGATATCAGTGGTTTTACAACTTTCCAGAATTCCTTCCCGTTAGTCGTAGCTTCGCTACATTTCCCCTTTATGTACTTTTGCATGCTTACTTTCCGAAGACGTCCTATGAGATTCCTTTGCTTTCTGTATTTTTCCCAATTCTCTTGGCTACTCAATTGCTCGTACTTCCGTCTCAGCATATTTTTTACATTTATGGCTTTGCGAAGATGGCTATTCATATAGGGCACACAGTTATTCTTAACTACCCGTTGCTTGGTTGGTGCATGTCTATCAACGACCTCTTTGATCAATGTGCTACAAAACCAATATGAATCATCAACATCTTCAAAGACTTCACCTACATGAAAAGGTACCGATGCTAGATCGTCTTTGTATTTAATCTCATCAAAATGTTTAAAGCTTCGATAATAGACACGTTTCTGCTGCCTAATGGGAACTTCTATTTTCGTTGCTACGCAAACCATATGGTGAAAATCGCTGAGGCCCGTATCTATACATGATACATCTCGTAAGCGCTTCGACACATTTGTAATCACAACATCAATTAAGGTCGGTATTTTACCTTTGAAACAAGTTGGTGACTTAACGATATTTTTAGTACCATAGACCTCTAATACGTCATTCAGACAATTTTTATGGTTTAACATGTTTACATTTAAATCTCCCAACAGTACAAGGTTAACCTGTTCAGCAGCGATTGCATTCAGAAGGCTATCGATCTTTGTCACAAGTAATGCGTTTTTTACCTTCGGCTGCTTGTATACACTGAGAAAGAGCCACTTTTCAGCATTCAGCGTCACTTCTATTGCCAGGGATTCGATACGCCCCTTCTCGTCTTCATTAATTTCTATATCCTTGCGCCGCCGGTGTGGTATAACGTCTCTTACCTGCACCATTATGCCTCCAGAGCTGTCTGTATTATCATTTCGGTGGACCTTGTACCCATTTAAAGTAAATTGGCCTGCCGGAAAGCTATCGTCCAACTTAGTCTCTTGAATGAACAAGACATCTAATACGCCTTTTCCCAGTGCTTGGCTAAGCGGTCCAAACTTATGTCGTACGCTGTTTATGTTAATGTGGGCTATCTTGAGATTTTTTACATTTCTCTGATGAAATGGCGCGAGCCCAAATAACTCTTGATCTTTGTTGGTTTCGATCGCTGCCACTAAATTCTCCTGTCGTTCACTTACCTTTTCATGATTGCGGCAGTCCTGGACAGATGTGGGGTCGTACCTTACCTCATTATTCTTGGGTGTAGCTATTATGTCGCTAGGGGCACATGTATGATCCTCATTCTTCATAAAAGGCTGATCAGGCTGGTATCTTACACTATCTGCAGCACGGCTTAAAATATCTTTTGACTCTTTTACCTTGCATGGTATCGTTAAAACATCACGTGACATGTCATCTTCCATAAAACAAAGCTCATCATTACAATGTACAACATCTGTGTCGGTTAGATCGCTTAAAATATGGGCTTTACTGTCTAGTTGCCCAGTAAAATCACATTGACAGCTCCCCTCATTCATAAAATGTAAATCAGACTTGCTACATAATATTAAATCGTCAGTGGAGCCATCACTTAACATATCGGCCCTTCCTGCATTGCCGAATACCTATTTACAAAACTTGGCCTTGTGGCCCGAGCGACCACAAGTGTAACAAGTGACGTAGTGTCCATGTCGGCAGTTGTCAGTAACATGTCCTTCCTCCGCGCAGTAGTAACACCTAGGCTGGTCGTTCGTCTTCTCTGTCGCGCGGGATCTGTCTGTCACCTCTCGTCGGGCTCGGTGCCGTCGCTCTACATGTGTCCACTCGCCTCCGTCACGGTGCCGTCCCTCTACCTGCGTCCTCTCGCCTCCGTCACAGTGCCGTCGCTGTCCCCGCGTCCACTCGCCTCCGTCACGGTGCCGTCGCTGAACCTGGGTCCAGTCGTCTCCGTCACGGTCCCGTTCTCCGCGGTCGGCGATGCGATACGCAGGTCTCCTGTCTACTGTCGCGTTATGTCGTCGTCCTGGTCCCGTCGCCGGTCCGTCCTGATCCGTCCGGCTGCGTCCACGTCCGTCGTGATCCTTGGGGGTCTTACGGGGTCGGGTACAGACGTCTTTGTCCTTGTCCGCATCGTCTGTTGGTGTCAACTTGAGCAGTTGGCAGAGTCTGTTCTGGCCCTTGCACGTCAGATGTGTCGCGTCATTCGTCATGTATCCGTCGTTGAAGGATCCGTCATTAAGCCTAAACAGGGGGGAGTTGTCGGTAAAGTCGCATTCCATGTCGTCGCATAGTCCTTGCAGGCCGGAGTTAACCATGTCGATGCGTTCCCTCATGTCCGTGCCAAGTCGTGGACAGATGGCAGACACCATCACGGAGGCAGCTTTGTCCTTGGCAGCCCGGATGAGCTTACTGAAGCGCTCCACGATGGTGTCCAGGGAAGCGCCGCGATTGGAGCAGTCGTTGCCCCCTCCCACGATGACAATGCGCTTGAACGTCTTGGGGATGGCCTTCAGTCGGTCCGTCAGGGTCGGAAGTGTCGCTCCAGAGACACTGATGACGCTCGTGTCCTTCAGCTTCCTCTCGTCAACGTCTCTGATGAGGCTTGTCCCGATGAGGAGCGTCTTGTCTGGCTGTCCGGCCCGTAGTGTTGTCCATGTCGTCTTCTGGATGTTGGCAGTCAGCTTGGCGTTTTCCCGTCTCACGTCTGAAACCTCCTTCGTCAGCTTGTCGCAGCGGTCGGTCTTGTCCTTTACGCCCTTCTGCAAGCCGCTGTTTCGGTCCTCCAGTCTGGTCAGTCGCTTGTTGACTGCCGTCAGGGTGGTCGTCAGTGTTGTCACCATGGCGTGGAGGCTCATGACAACACTGGGTACCGTCCGACATGTGGGGCAAGTCCACAGGCCCGCCGCCTCTGCCTCCGTGGCCCCGACGCACAGCTGGTGGAACCACACCAGGCAGAGAAAGCACCGTATGGTGTCCAACTTGGAGTCCGTCTTCCGGCAGGCATCCACACAGAGGCCGGGGTTCGGCTGGGAGGGGGGTGGGGCTCCCCCGCAGGCTGGGAAGCGAACGTCGCGGCAATGGGCGCACAGCGTCAAGATGCCCTGTGTGAGCTCTACGCCGAGCCCGTCACGGCTGAAAGGACACGAGCCGGTGGGCAGTCCTTCGCACTTCATACCTGCTGTTAGGGGATTAGCACCTAGGCTTAACTCGTAACAGGCAGCAGGTGCGAGAATAAATATGTCGCCTTGCCTGTTCAATAGTCCTTAGGTATAAAGTTTATATGGTTCACAGTCACCACATATGCAGAATTTCCGTCGTTTTGAGTATAGAAATATCTTCCTGGAGTATTCCTATAACTTATGTAGCCAAATATTTTTGAAGACTCGTTCAATTCGTAGCGAAAATCGGTTGTAAATCGAGAGCTCGTTTGCTAAGCGTGCGTGCGATCGGTTGCGGAAAGTATGCCTTAGAAAGTATCGCGTTCACTCTGTCCAGCTCGAAACGTCAATTGCAGGAGGTGCGACCTCAAAGGACATTTTGAGAAGGTTTGCCGAAAGGAGAAAAGGGTTAATGAACTGACTTCTCATGTTGTTGGTGCACAGTCAGAGGTGTTTCTCGGGGCTGTCAGCTCATCCAACAACAAGCCCTGGACCGTTCCTGTCACTCTGCTCGACAGGGAAGTGGTATTTCGCGTGGATACAGGTGCCGATGTCTCTGTTATGTCGAGGAGCGTCTTTGACAGAGAGTTCCCCGGAACAGGCCTTCTGCCATCAACCAAAGTGATTCGTGGGACGGATCACAAGCTGATTCATGTTCACGGGTGCTTCGAAGCGGAGATGACGTTTAAGGAGAGATCCTGTGTGGAGAAGATTTTCGTGTTCGAAAATGCTTCAAACCTGCTAAGCTGCCAGGCGTCTCAGGACCTCGGAGTCGTCTCGTTTGTGGGTTCCGTGCAGGAACAGTTCCCGCGGTTGTTCAGTGGTCTCGGGAACCTGGAGTCGCCGTACGAGGTCCGGCTCCAGGAGGGTGCGCGTCCTTATGCTGTCCACGCTCCACGTCGCGTACCGCTCCCTCTTCTACCCAGGGTCAAGGATGAACTGAGCCGGCTGCAATCTCTGGGTGTAATCTCGCCAGTCGAGGAGCCGACTGAGTGGTGTGCGCCCATCGTCGTCGTCCCAAAGCCGTCCGGCGCTGTGAGGCTGTGTGTCGACCTCACCAAACTTAACGTGGCTGTCCAGCGAGAGAGGCACATGCTGCCTACCGTCGACTACGTGCTGGGCCAGCTCGGGGGTGCAAAGGTATTCTCGAAGCTTGACGCCAACGCTGGCTTTCATCAAATACCTTTAGCAGAGAAGTCGCGCAAACTTACTACATTTATCACTCCGTTTGGCCGGTATTGCTTTAATCGGCTCCCATTCGGGATTAGCAGCGCTCCGGAACACTTTAGCAAACGAATTGTGGATATCCTGGATGGTTCTCCGGGACAGGTGTCTCAAATGAATGACGTCATCGTGTTTGGCCGGTCCCAGGCTGAGCACGACGAGAACCTCTACAAGACCTTAGCTCGTCTGGATAAAGCAGGGGTGACCTTGAACAAGGACAAGTGTGTTTTTGATCAGACCACGATCAAGTGCTTTGGTCAAATTGTGTCAACCGAAGGGATCACTCCCGATCCAGACAAAATGAGAGCGGTCACAGAGATGCCTGTGCCCCAGGACATCACGGAGCTCAGGAGATTCCTGGGCATGGTGAATCAGCTAGGCAAGTGCTCGCCAGAACTGGCGGAGCTTACGAAGCCTATGCGTGATCTAGTGAGCACCAAGAACGCATGGCATTGGGACACAGCCCAAGAAACAGCCTTTCTGAAGGTCAAGGTCGCGTTGTCGCAGAGTCCGTGTCTGGCTCTTTACGATCCCTCTCGCGAGACGAAAGTCTCTGGGGATGCCTCGCAGTACGGCCTAGGTTCCGTGCTGATGCAGCGACACGGAGAAGACTGGCGTCCTGTGGCGTACGCTTCACGATCTCTTTCTCCCACGGAGCAGCGCTATGCCCAAATCGACAAAGAAGCGCTCGCCATCGTCTGGGCGTGTGAGAAGTACAGAGAATACCTTCTCGGTCTCAAGTTCGTTGTCGAGACTGATCACAAGCCCCTCGTTCCTCTACTGACTGTTAAAGATCTGGATCAGCTTCCACCTAGGATCCAGAGGTTCCGGATGCGGCTGATGCAGTACAGCTATGATGTCATCCATGTATCTGGGAAGGAGCTGTGGACGGCCGACACACTATCACGCTCACCTGTCGGCACGCCAGCGAAATTAGACACATCACTGGAGGAAGACGCAGCGGCGTTTGTCCGGATGGTCATCGACTCTCTGCCCGCTACGGATCGCCGTCTGGAGGAGATCAACGATCACCAGCAGGAAGACCAGGTCTGCCGAGAAATTCGCCAGTATGCGCAGGAAGGTTGGCCTGACAAGACCCGTATCAAGGGTCTGGCGAAATTGTTTTGGCCTCACAGAGAAGACCTGACGGTTACAGAAAACCTTCTGCTGTACGGTACACGACTCGTTATCCCTCCGAGTCTGAGGGCTGACATCCTTGACAAGCTTCACGAGGGACACCTGGGCGTGGTCAAGTGCGTGAGTTGGCCAAACGTTCTGTCTGGTGGCCAGGGATCAGCCGTGATATTGCAGATCTGGTGCAGAGATGCAGGGAATGCTCTAGGAACTGCGCCAGTGTCGTGGAACCTCTCGTTCCCTCGGCGTTCCCTGAGCGACCGTGGCAAAAGGTTGCCACAGATCTCTTCGTATTCAAGAACAATAACTATGTGCTGGTTGTCGACTATTATTCGCGGTTCATTGAAGTCTCTCGCTTGGAGAAGACCACTTCCAGAGTAGTTGTGAACCACATCAAATCAATCTTCGCTCGCCACGGGATTCCCGAGACTGTGGTCTCTGACAACGGACCGCAATATTCCTCCCAGGAGTTTGCGGATTTCAGCAGGACGTACGGGTTTAGTCACATGACTAGCAGCCCGAGACACCCTTCCGGCAATGGGGAAGCTGAGCGCGCCGTACAGACCATCAAGCGACTCCTGTCGGCGACGGGTGATCCCTATATTGCTATGCTGAATTATAGAAACACACCACTTGCCCATGGATACAGCCCTGCTGAGCTGTGTATGGCCAGGTCTCTGCGCACCAAAGTGCCTGTCTTGAGAAAGAAGTTGGGTGCCCAGCAGCCTGACGCCGGCAAAATCCTGGATGCTGAGTCCGCATACCGAGAGAGAATGAAGACCAATTTCGATCGCCACAGACGAGTGAAGTCTCTCTCTGGTCTTCAGCCAGGGGATGAAGTGTGGGTATCAGACCGGCAGGAGCATGGCGTTGTGTCTGATCAGGGCCATCCTCGGTCCTATGCTGTCAGCACGCCGACGGCCGACAGGCTGACGAGGAATCGCGTACAGCTGAACAAGCTACACCCAGCGGATCCGCCGTCGACTCCGCCATCACCGCCATCGTCCTCATCACCATCGCGATCACAGGTCCCGGCTGCTTCGCCAGCAGCACCGATCTCGCCGCAGCCCAGGGTAGCTCAACAACGTGAGCCTTGTTTATCACCGCCAGCATCTTCAGCTGTCATCACCCGGAGCGGCCGTGCTGTGAAGCCGCCATGCCGTTATAAGGATTTTGTTTAATACAATATCACTCACTGCAACAGTTGTTTGCCTTTGTACTGTATGCTCCATAAGAGCTATCGAAGGGAGATGTTGTGTAATGAGTCAACGTTCAAGTTGAGACCGCTTGCTATTTTCCTGTACAGCGCCCTCTACTGGCCTAGTATAAATACCCGTGCCTGCTTGGTCTCTGCCCATTCCCTCACCTACGCTCACAGCAGTCGTGTACCAATAAACCGGACACCATCTATTCAAGCTCTTGTGTTCTCAATGCTTTCCACAGAGATATGAAAAGCAATCCTCAGTTTGGCCCCTAGCGTGATCTATGGACATGGCTGTCCCACCCTATGGACGTGGCTGTCCCACCCTATGGACATGGCTGTCCCACCCTATGGACGTGGCTGTCCAACCCTATGGCCGTGGTTGTCCCGCCCTATGGACGTGGCTGTCCCACCCTATGGACGTGGCTGTCCCACCCTATGGACATGGCTGTCCCACCCTATGGACGTGGCTGTCCCACTCTATGGAAGTGGCTGTCCCACCCTATGGACGTGGCTGTCCCACCCTATGGACATGGCTGCCCCACCCTCAGGACGTGGCTGTCCAACCCTATGGACGTGGCTGTCCCACCCTATTGATGTGGCTGTCCCACCCTCTAGACATGGCTGTCCCGCCCGATGGACATGGCTGTCCCACCCTATGGATGTGGCTGTCCCACCCTCTGGACTTGGCTGTCCCACCCTATGGAAGTGGCTGTCCCACCCTATGGAAGTGGCTGTCCCACCCTATGGACGTGGCTGTCCCACCCTATGGACGTGGCTGTCGCACCCTATTGATGTGGCTGTCCCACCCTCTGGACATGGCTGTCCCGCCCGATGGACGTGGCTGTCGCACCCTATTGATGTGGCTGTCCCACCCTCTGGACATGGCTGTCCCACCCTCTAGACATGGCTGTCCCGCCCGATGGACATGGCTGTCCCACCCTATGGATGTGGCTGTCCCACCCTCTGGACTTGGCTGTCCCACCCTATGGAAGTGGCTGTCCCACCCTATGGAAGTGGCTGTCCCACCCTATGGACGTGGCTGTCCCACCCTATGGACGTGGCTGTCGCACCCTATTGATGTGGCTGTCCCACCCTCTGGACATGGCTGTCCCGCCCAATGGACATGGCTGTCCCACCCTATGGATGTGGCTGTCCCACCCTCTGGACGTGGCTGTCCCACCCTGTTGACTTGACTATCCCACCCTATGGACGTGGCTGTCCCACCCTATGGACGTGGCTGTCCCACCCTATGGATGTGGCTGTCCCACCCTATGGATGTGGCTGTCCCACCCTCTGGACGTGGCTGTCCCACCTTATGGACGTGGCTGTCCCACCCTATGGATGTGGCTGTCCCACCCTCTGGACGTGGCTGTCCCACCCTATGGACGTGGCTGTCCCACCCTATGGACGTGGCTGTCCCACCCTATGGACATGGCTGTCCCACCCTATGGATGTGGCTGTCCCACCCTCTGGACGTGGCTGTCCCACCCTATGGAAGTGGCTGTCCCACCCTATGGACGTGGCTGTCCCACCCTATGGACATGGCTGTCCCACCCTCTGGACGTGGCTGTCCCACCCTATGGACGTGGCGGTCCCACCCTATGGACGTGGCTGTCTCACCCTATGGAAGTGGCTGTCCCACCCTATGGAAGTGGCTGTCCCACCCTATGGACGTGGCTGTCCCACCCTATGGACGTTGCTGTCCAACCCTATGGACGTTGCTGTCCCACCTTATGGACATGGCTGTCCGACCCTATGGACGTGGCTGTCCCACCCTATAGACGTGGCTGTCCCACCTATGGACGTGGCTGTCCCACCCTATGGAAGTGGCTGTCCCACCCTATGGAAGTGGCTGTCCCACCCTATAGACGTGGCTATCCCACCCTATGGACAAAGCTGTCCCACCCTCTGGACGTGGCTGTCCAACCCTCAGGACGTGGCTGTCCCGCCCTATGGACGTGGCTGTCCCACCCTATGAATTGGGCTGTCCCACCCTCTGGGGGTGGCTGTCCCACCCTCTGGACGTGGCTGTTCCACCCTCAGGACGTAGCTGTCTCACCCTATGGACGTGGCCGTCCCACCCTCAGGACGTGGCTGTCCCACCCTATGGAAGTGGCTGTCCCACCTTATGGAAGTGGCTGTCCCACCCTATAGACGTGGCTATCCCACCCTATGGACAAAGCTGTCCCACCCTCTGGACGTGGCTGTCCAACCCTCAGGACGTGGCTGTCCCGCCCTATGGACGTGGCTGTCCCACCCTATGAATTGGGCTGTCCCACCCTCTGGGGGTGGCTGTCCCACCCTCTGGACGTGGCTGTTCCACCCTCAGGACGTAGCTGTCCCACCCTCTGAACGTGGCCGTCCCACCCTCAGGACGTAGCTGTCCCACCCTATGGACGTGGTGGTCCCACCCTCTGAACGTGGCGGTCCCACCCTCTGGACGTGGCTATTCCACTCTATGGACGTGGCAGTCCCACCCTCTGAACGTGGCGGTCCCACCCTCTGGACGTGGCTATCCCACCCTCTGGACGTGGCTATCCCACCCTCTGGACGTGGCTGTTCCACCCTATGGACGTGGCTGTCCCACCATCCCTCCCCAACCCTTCTTCTCAGTTTACTCTTACCGTATTACTTACCTATCACCCCGAACCCTCCACCATCCTCACTCCTGGCCCCTCCCCACCCCCCCCCCTTCTTCATCTCTAGCCCTACTCCTTGATGCACACCCGCCCACCCTCCCTCCCGCTGATCGTATCACCCCAACCATTTTCCCCACACCGCCTCTGATCGTGGCGTTTCTTCAACTAAATTTTTCAGACTGAAACCCCAAGTCCCAAGCCTCCTCCACATTGTCGCTGGCAGACCATCTCGGCTCGCCAGGGCGACACTTCTGCAGATTGACTTTGCAATCATTTCAATGACATTTCGCTCTCCAATTTCAATCGTCAAGTGTGTCGAGGCCCGAACCCAATGCCGGCAATCGTGTTACCACCCCCTTCCCTCATACCCCCCCCCTCCCCACCCCTACCGCCCCTTCCTTCCTTCCTCCTCCCCCCCCCCCCAACCCCAAACCCCGTTAAAGTAAACCAAAAGGTCTCTTCCCGTGGTGGTAATTGTAGGTGCCACGTAACTCAACGGTGGCGGAGATTTGGGGTGACGTTTAAATTGGTGCCGGGAATGAGAAGTTGTTGTCCCTGTGCGATGTGTAATATATCCAGGCAGAACACGAGGGCCGGGGAGGCTGTTATCTGGAGGGACTTAAGGTATACCGCAAGACTTGTCGCCTCCTTCTGTGTCATCGTGGCTGAGGGACGCCCTGACCTTGACGTAATGGGCCAGTTTATTTACCCACCTGAGAATATTGCGTCGAAGGCCTGTAGTCACAAGGCGAAGGCGATTTATCTGGAGTCAATGATTGCCACTGCGACACACCACACTGGTTGTGTGTCACGTGATGTCTTTTCTGAGGTCGTGCTATATCATATTCTCTTCGGTTTCTTCTGTGATTGTGGTCGGTACTGGGCTAGTTCAGTGATTTGCCCTGATATACTCCTGATATGCATTACTTCAATACTTAAATGCTCTGCTGTAGCGTGGCGCCAGTTTGTGAAACTGTGTTAGTCGAAGCTTATCAGTATTTAATTGTATCATGAAACTGATGTTTAAACTGCGGACAGCTAGTAATCAAACATATTAAGTTTCAGTGGGTTTCTTTGTGACATTTGTTGTATAAATATGCTAATTTCCACGTAAACTAAGATAATAAAATTCAGTTCAAGTATTTCTCCTGCATGGAGAAAAGTAAAAGTCTTGCATAGTCAGATGCAGGCGTCAGATTATCAGATTTAGGTGAGCAGTGGTGTTAGACACCGCGTATGCGATTGACTAGTTGGTCACATAGCTCATTTAAACTAGCCCCCTCTATATTACTGCAATACAATACGAGTATATACTATGGATATCACTGTATCACATTTAATTGGGGCGATACCTGTCAGTACTCTGCTGAAGAATTACCAATGCCTCGTCGAGCAATACCTAGCAAAGCGCGGTGTATGTCATCATTATCTATGGCCGGGATGAACTTGGCTACGTCAGCTAGTCTGACACCGCTGCGGTTTACAGTTCTAGGTGGACAATAAATATTATATTAGGCTGTGCCGGCTACTTCAAGGCGGATCTTCAGTGGCGTAATCTCGTCACAACAACGAAGGTGCTCTCAGGTTATGGACACTTTGCATTCTAGATTAGCAAGAATGGCCTTGTTGGCAATTGACGCTGTGCAGTCTGCGTTCGCCAGTGCCGAGGGAAAAGAGCCCAATTAGTGACGAAGGACTTGCAAGCCGAATGCCTGGTGCTGAGCAATGTTTTCCAAATTTCTTTGGTCAGCTCCTAAATCCCAAAACCCTTTGGCGCAACCACCCTGGTGGAGATGATGATGAGGTCTGAAAGAATCAGATGGAGTCATCACGGTCATTTAGTTGGTCTGTAACAGAGACAGGGTGCAAGAACGGGACAAGATATATGCTATGACGCCCTTAGTACCCCCCCCCCCCTCCCGCTTGACAAAAGCAAATCCTGGAAAGTAGATTTCTCCTCCAGGTCTGCAGACCCATATTGTCGGTCGTACGACAATACCAAGGGGATCGTCTGACATGGGCCGAGTACTCCCCGTCACATCAGGGGCTGGGCTGTCGCCACTTTCTATCTGCCTTGGGCATCAATCACACCAGGGGGCTGGGCTGTCGCCACTTCCTATCTGCCCTCAAGTTGGGTACGCTTCCTGTCTGCCTTGGGTACGCTTCCTATCTGCCTTGGGTACGCTTCCTATCTGCCTTGGGCACCAGTCACACCAGGGGGCTGGGCTGTCGCCACTTCCTATCTGCCTTGGGTACGCTTCCTATCTGCCTTGGGCACCAGTCACACCAGGGGGCTGGGCTGTCGCCACTTCCTATCTGCCTTGGGTACGCTTCCTATCTGCCTTGGGTACGCTTCCTATCTGTCTTGGGTACGCTTCCTATCTGCCTTGGGCACCAGTCACACCAGGGGGCTGGGCTGTCGCCACTTCCTATTTGCCTTGGGTACGCTTCTTATCTGCCCTGGGGACGCTTCCTATCTGCCTTGGGCACCAGTCACACCAGGGGGCTGGGCTGTCGCCACTTCCTATCCGCCTTGGGTACGCTGCCTATCTGCCTTGGGTACGCTTCCTATCTGCCTTGGGCACCAGTCACACCAGGGGGCTGAGCTGTCGCCACTTCCTATTTGCCTTGGGTACGCTTCCTATCTGCCTTGGGCACCAGTCACCACAGGGGGCTGGGCTGTCGCCACTTCCTATCTGCCTTGGGTACGCTTCCTATCTGCCTTTGGTACGCTTCCTATCAGATGGGGATACATGTTTGGTTGGTTGTATATTTAAGACGTTTCAATCATTTTTGGTCATGTTGCGTCAATTGGAGAAGGAAGGGAGAGTGGAGCCATGTCTCCGGGGCTAATCTTTTTTACTGCAACCATACAGACATGGCCACAGCGGGGCGCAAACCACCGATCCACGTGCCGTTAGGCTCTCAGGTGGCCAGAACACTCCAGGCGAGCGCTCTAACCCACTGAGCTACCGGACCGGCCCCGTGGAGTGGATAGAAGTTGACTTCATGTAATATGTTTGTGCATCAGCACATCAGCGAAGTGCTTGTGATCAAATCCACGCAACGTGTCAACGTTTGCATTGACGGAATCCGAAAGCCATGCATGCTAACTAAGGATGTATGATCCGATGCATAATTTCTTATTAAATAAACGTAGATACTTTTCAACATGGGAGGGACGTTGTCATTCAAAGACTCCGAATTGGACATACGTACCTTACCCATTGCTACCTCCTCAAAGGAGAACCACCTCCCGAGTGTGTTCCCTGTCAGGAACCCCTGACTGTGGAGCACATTCTGTTGAGGTGTGTTGACTTTCAACAAACAAGGGATCAATATTACAGAGCAGAAACTATGAAAGAACTATTTAATAATATACCACAACAAAAGATTTTAGATTTTTTATCTGCAATGAATCTAGTCAAGTGCATATGATATCTAGTCAACGTTTACAACCAAACAGCGCAAAAGATTTTAGATCATTTATCTACAATAAATCTAGTCAAATGCATATGATATATATTCAACGTTTACTGCCAAACAGTGCATTTTGCTGTAATTATTAATCTCAAAAGCTTGGTTTTAAAAACCAACTCATGGTTTTATATTCTGACAATTTATTTTCTTTATCATTTCGCCATTCTTCACGTTCATGGTTTTATGACAATCTGCTCAATCATATTACTTGATATCCTCAGGGTTTTATTAATCTATTAATCGATTCCACAAAGACTGCATTCATGGTTTTATTCATATCACATGTATGGATTTTTAGGGTTTTAATATTGACTCTTGACTTATTTAGAATAACCTTAAACTAATATGGCACGATATAGCCTTCCAGCCTGAAAGTGCCGTTAAACCCCAATCGCATCAAATCAAATCAAACCTTTCAACATGTCCGGGATTGGCAAGTTCTGAAGAAAGAAACTTTTGAAGATGTCTGTCAAAATTATATTCAGCTGTGCTTTATACAAGTCCATCGCCTTATTTCAAATTGCTGACAGGCTAGGCTGTCTGGCGGTAGCCGCTATCTTAAGAAACTCCGAAACTAACAGGTCAGTTGCGTGTGAGGGGACGTTGATTCGTGTCAAATACCATTTTCCTCTAGTTTTCATCTAAGCCCACCATCTGACTATACGTGGATGTTAAACTAATAACACGCCGTCGGGCTAAATAATTTTTTTAGTCCCTGTGTACCTATGGTTCACATTCCATCACAGTGACTGGAACGTCGCATAAATATACTCGGTGGATGAAATATAGGCAAGTCATACTTGCAATGGAATATCTGGATCCATTATCTGGAGACATTTTTTAATCACCAAAAATACCAAAAAGCTATTTCCTGTTTAAATTTTGGAAGATCTTTAAGATAATAATCCAAACTATATGCAATATGTATATGGACGGATGCTATGCATATGGCATGGCTCAGCACGCATCTCCGAAATGCTGCCTTCGCCTAAAGGCTCAATCATTTTGGAGACTTGCGCTGAGATAAATTCATCTCGCACGAGAAGCAATGCCATATGTATTTTTTCGCTCGAATAGAACTTCAAAAGGTTCCATTATATCATCACGGGGATCTAAAGAAGACTATAAAACTCATGACTGCCCGTATTCGGTCATAATCATAACCGTGAATGGTACGGGCTTCAAGTTAGCTCGTAGCACAGCGACAGTAAATGGTCAATTATGACCTCGCTATTTGAACCCAAGAAGGACAACAGCTGTTAATAACTTTGTATTATTAGGGCTCGTATATAATTAGGGCTTTCGGCGCTTCCCAGGTTTTGGTCTGCATCGTAAAGGTGTAATGTCTTCTCTTGTCGTCGGCACGGCCCTCGATAACGCCTGTAACTAAGTGTTGCACGCGACGTGTTTCCCGGGAGATATGACGTCGTCAATTCTGTTTCGGGAATTATGTTTCTAGCAAAATTGTATTTATTTCTTAACATGAACCTTTTGTTTCGTAAATTGTAGCTCTTATTTTTATAGTTGGGAGTTCACATGATTCATGTCTGTAGCTATAAGTTCATTTGGTTTGTTGGAACTATATAATTATGTAAATATTTCGCGCATTGTCACCGCGATGAGCACTGAGTGACAAGATATGTGACGTGAATGGCGGCAGCAAAATAAACACACGATTGGAAACTGAAATCGATTTTACCAAGTATCAGCTTTTAAGCCGCCAAACTTCGTCACATGAACTAATTTGTCAAACTGAAACACGATATAACGAAAGCTCAATTTCTGACACGTAGACTTGGATGGGTTTTTCCCGGAACTGGTGTCAGCATTGGCCACTGACGATAGAGTGCGAGACATTTTTTTAATCGCCAAAAACCCCCAGAAACGATTTCTTGTTAAAATCTCTAACCTAATTATCCAAACTATGTGCAATATGAATATGGACGGATGCAAAATTTCCTATGGAACAAACGAACACATGTTTCGACGTGTCCATGAGTGATTATCTGCAACTAACTTGTGCAAACATAGCAATAAAATTTAAGAAACTGGTGGTCGTTTTGAATTGGCGGCCAAAAGATATTTAGCTGTACACTAGGCAAATCCGTTACCTGAATCCAAAATCCCGAAATGCCACACGGTCTAACAACCACCATGGCAACTTGTCCCTCGATTTGGTAGTCAATCTCGACATTTCGGGGTCTGGCATATAGAGGCGTGCTCTCCCAGTGCAGGACAGATATGCTGATTTCGTAGAAGCTTTTTGCTGTCCATGCTCTAGCGTCATTGCCCTATATAAGCCGCGACGATTGTATTATTAGTTGCTGCAACGCGCTCCTAGCTGACGCATAGGGGGACCCAGGGAGCGTCATTTCGGCGTTTCTATTGCGCCTGTGGTGTGTCCAATAGCGGGGTTGGCTTGACCGCGCGTCCTTGACCGGAGGGCATGCCGGGATAGCTTGATGTGTATCATATCCGGTTCAATCAACGCTGGCAATAATGCAGGCTATAAAACTGGTCATTTTGCCCTAACTATTGACTTACGGCCGGTCGTTTGTCCACGTGTTGGCACGGTCTGATTGCTCGTGGTCTTTCTGTCTGGCATGAACAACGTTTCTGCTGGTGCTTCTCGCCTTGACCTCAAATCTGGAGCAAATTTTGATATACGTGGTGGAAGCAGAATAAAGCCTCACCATCCGCCAATGTCATCGTGTTGTTGCCATCTGGAGCACTGCGGGAAAATAGCGGTCGTGTCATAGTGTGTATGCGGGCTGTAATAACTGTGACAGTTGTACGTTGGTCTATAACAATAGGAACCGGATGGCAGTTACATCTTCATATTCCTCTATTGGTTCCGGTACAGGCTCTCGCTCTCTCCTGCTGTGGACTATTATATAAAGCTTCATGATACCGATCTTGCAAGACATATTGCTGCTTCGTGATACCACTCTAACGACATTATTTGTAGCTTGTTTATACCACTCTAACGACATTATTTGAAGCTTGTTTATACCATTCTGACGACGTTATTTGAAGCTTGTTTATACCACTAACGACATTATTTGAAGCTTTTTATACCACTCTAACGACATTATTTGAAGCTTTCTTTATCCTGCTGTGGACTATTATATAAAGCTTCATGATACCGATCTTGCAAGACATATTGCTGCTTCGTGATACCACTCTAACGACATTATTTGTAGCTTGTTTATACCACTCTAACGACATTATTTGAAGCTTGTTTATACCATTCTGACGACGTTATTTGAAGCTTGTTTATACCACTAACGACATTATTTGAAGCTTTTTTATACCACTCTAACGACATTATTTGAAGCTTTTTTATACCACTCTAACGACATTATTTGAAGCTTTTTTATACCATTCTGACGACATTATTTGTAGCTTGTTTATACCACTCTAACGACATTATTTGAAGCTTGTTTATACCATTCTGACGACATTATTTGAAGCTTGTTTATACCACTCTAACGACATTATTTGAAGCTTGTTTATACCATTCTGACGACATTATTTGTAGCTTGTTTATACCACACTAACGACATTATTTGAAGCTTGTTTATACCATTCTGACGACGTTGTTACTCGAATTACGATAAATAACATTATGATTAATATCAGAACTGTGACATTATTTTTGCTGCCATCTCTTTTTTTCGTGCCCACTCTATAAATAGCCCCGTAGCTAATGGATAATGGCTGTGGGAGGTATGGGTGTGTTTAATAGGGGTCCTTGGGGGGGCTATGTACCCCGTTCACCTCTGAGGGTGAGCACGTGCTCGTCTTTAGCGTTTCCTCTCGTGGGCCAGCTCGTTGGGCGGGGCGGAGCGGGGGCGGGGCGGAGCGGGGCGGAGCGGGGCGGCGTGGAGCGGGGCGAAGCTTGGCGGGGCGGGGCAGACACGGGTTTGGCATTTCTGTGGCCATGTATGCGGTGCCATCAGACTCACATCCCTGAGAATGTCACGGCGTGCGGCGACAGCGGGATGGGATGTGTGTGTGTGCCGTGGGGGTGGTGAGTGGGCGGGGGGTGGGGACGAGGCAGATGTGAGATGTGATGCAGCTGTACTTAAGGTAAGCCACCCATAATGAACCTCGGCGATTTTGAGCAGACCTCGGTAAGCATCGGCAAACATCGGCGGGCTGTAGCCCTGATATTTTAAGCAGTCTTAATGAAACAAAGCACGAATAAAACACAGCAAAAGAAGTGGTGACATAGGTAAAATAAATAGAACATCGTATAATAAGCTTCGGCGATTTAGAGAATACCTCTGTAAACATCGACAAACATCGGCGGGTGTCAGTGAAAGGGGAATCCCTAACTCGTTACGTCATTCACAGGGAATCCCCAATTCGTGACGTCATTCACAGGGTATTTCCCCGAGAATGGCTCTTCGTGATAAACTGCGAATATTCAAGAAAAAAACATGGAGAAAGAGTGTAAATAGTTCAGAAAACATTTGTGTAGATCCTATTTATATCGGAGACCTTTATATATAACCAGATTTATTAAAATATGAGCACAAGGCGTAAATTACTGATAATTGGTGTGAAATAAGCTGCTCGAAAAAATATTTCTGAAATAACATTTTCAAGTTTCAGGACTTGTTTCTCGGGAAATTTGCACGGCTACCTATATTTTTCTTTATTTTTAATACAAGAACTATGTTTTTAGAAGTTTTTAAACGTGGTTTGGTGTCAAGATTTTCATTTTTGATGAAATTATAGCCAATTTTGTGAAGGTAGTGATTTCGAATTTTGGCAAAAATGGTCCTGTTTTTGCATAACTGCACTTTATTATTGCCATTCTGTTATTTTTTTGTAGCTACTATTTAAATTGATGAATATCATTCCTGTATTGCACTAGGTTTAAGCTTTCCAAAGAGCTATTACTGATGATAATGACTTAATATTGAGCTGAATTGTAGCAAAATTACATATTCGTGGTAGGTGTCAAGTTTTAGTCATTTTGTGAAATGGGGGTATACTTGGAAAATGGAGAATATTTTTTTAACGGGACGATAAAGTATCCTAAAAATTCACCAGAAGGTGTGTAATTGGGTATATTTTCATAAAATAATCACAAATACAGAGTTCTTTTACCTTGCTATTATGGGTGGCTTACCTTAATATGGCCAAGTGTAGCGGGCGGGGAGGCGGGCTGCAGGATTTTGACTTATTGTTCGAAAGGTTGACGAGGGGGACAGGTCAGTATCAGGTACTGGGACGCAAGGACCCAGACCTCTTCAGACCCTCGATGTTGTATGTGGGTTGAAGTTTCCTTGTGCACCCGTGGCTGCGTCCAGAGGGTTCGGTGGCTTTATGGATAGGTCTGTTCCTATGTGCGAGTTGTGAGTTAAAAGCAGAGGGCCTAGAGGGTAGTTAATATGAAGTTCGCCAGTATATATATAATAGTTAAACCAAGCCAAGATTGTATACATGTACGCATTGGTGTTCGAGACCGCGTGTGCGCGCACACATAGGCTAAGCCAGACCATGTGAAATCCTCTTGGGAAGAATAGAGAAGGTACCTGACACCAAGGTATTAGCCAGAGACCCGCCTGCCCGCCGGATGGACGGGCAGTTTCAATTTTGACGGGCATATTTTTAATTCGGCGGGCTTTAAGGTGCTGACTACTTGGCCATAAAGTTTTTTTTGTCAGGAGGTTTAGAAGATAGTTATAGCGCCTCACAATTTTATATGACATCGAGAACTCCCTTTTTTATATAGAATTGTAAATTCTAAAGCTCAAAATGCAACCTGATCGGCTGGCGCCATGTTGTGTGTGTACACTGAACACTTTTTTTGCCAGCCAAATTTTTCTTTTTTTTTTCTTTTGTCAGGAGGTTTAGAAGATAGTCATAGCGCTCACAATTTTATATGACATCGAGAACTAATTTTTTTTTATGTAGAATTGGAAATTCTAAAGCTCAAAATGAGACCTGATGGGCTGGCGCCATGTTGTGTGTGTTCACTGAACTCTTTTTACCAGCCCAAATTTTGGGTGGCAAAAAAAGTAAATCTGGCTAATACCCTGTCTGACACAATAGCCCATTATGACGTGTGCGGAGCAGACCTTGCGGCTAACGGGCGAAAATGGGAAGTGGCAGTGGAAAGTGGGAACACGTGTCCTATCCGTGGATACGTCCTCCTATAATGGTAGCCCATATATGTTGGTCCGGCCTTCATTCCACCGGTAATTGTGTTGTATGATGAAGGATCAACTCAACGCTTCACGTGTATAGCTTTAGGAGACGAGGGCGTGCGAGATACATCATTATACAGATATACTTTTGAATTGTTGTATTTATATACTTTTCTTGTTCTTTTATACATGCTCTGGCACACGAGACAACGAATTGAAGGGTATTTTGTATGGGAGGAGATGAGAAGATCGTGACATCGCTACCGGAAATAGAATTCACGACAGCCGGCAGCTCTAAATTACCACTGAACTATTTGTAGACATACAGGATATATTTTGCCATTTGAACCAGGTGACAGACCCGAAGACATGGCCGTTCCTCTGACGGCAATTACGGCTAAGCCGAGCGCGGAAGGTTTGTTCCTTGGTGTAAGGTGTCCGCGGCTGGGACCAATTTACACATGCAAACATTGTCCAGACACTTGTCGGCACTGAGCAAGCGCAAGGGGCTGGTGGTGGGGGAAAGGGGGGGGGGGGGGTGGGGGTCGGGGGGGCTACTGAAATGACCATGTCCGCTTCAAAGATAAATCTCTGTCACGGTGTACCCCCTCCCCACCCCGAACTCCCTTCTTCCCTCCGCCCCACCCCTGTATTCTGCCTTGACCACATCTGTGGATCTTCATCCCACCTCACCCCGCCCCCCACCCCAATGGTGAGGTTTTTGGGTCCTCACCCCTACCCCCCTCGAACGCCTGGCCTCACCACTCCACGCAATAGTGACTCCGGTGAAGTCCTTGCCCACCCCGCCTCGCCCCCTCCACCCCCCATCCTTTAACGACACGTCTGTAATCGTCGGTCGTCACACCTGATCCCGCCATACAGGTCTGTAACCGTCCCCCCAGACCCTCGACCCCACCCCCCCCCCCTCCCTCCCGCCAACAATCGTCCAGCCCCCACCCTCAGGGATGTCTACCGAATGGCGTGATGTAACCGGGGACTAATGCCCATCAAATGGTCCCCACCCCTCCCCCACCCCTCCCCGCCCTTCTCCTCCCCTCCCCTCCCCTCCACTGCCCTCTCCTCCCCTCCCCTCCCCTTCCCTCCTCTTCCCTCTCCTGCCGCCTCGTTCAGTCCCCACCCCTTTCCTTCCCTTTCCTCCTCATCCCGCCCCGTCCGCCCCCTCCGCCCCGTCCGCTCCCTTCCTCCTGTCCCGCCCCGCTCCTCGTGTCCCGCTCCGGTCCTCCTGTCCCGCCCCGCTCCTTCTGTCCTGCCCCGCTCCTCTTGTCCCGCCCTGCTCCTCCTGTCCCGCCCCGCTCCTCCTGTCCCGCCCCGGTCCTCCTGTCCCGTCCTGCTCCTCTTGTCCCGCCCCGCTCCTCCTGTCCCGCCCCGCTCCTCCTGTCCCGCCCTGCTCCTCCTGTCCCGCCCCGCTCCTCCTGTCCCGCCCCCCGCTTCTCCTGTCCGGCCCCGCTCCTCCTGTCCCTTCCCTCCTCCTGTCCCGCCCCGCTCCTCCTGTCCCGCCCTGCTCCTCTTTTCCCGCCCCGCTCCTCCTGCCCCCCCCCCCTGCTCCTCCTGTCCCGCCCCGCTTCTCCTGTCCCGCCCCCCGCTTCTCCTGTCCGGCCCCGCTCCTCCTGTCCCTTCCCTCCTCCTGTCCCGCCCCGCTCCTCCTGTCCCGCCCCGCTCCTCCTTTCCCGCCCCGCTCCTCCTATCCCGCCCTGCTCCTCCTGTCCCGCCCCGCTCCTCCTGTCCCGCTCCGCTCCTCCTGTCCCGCCCTGCTTCTCCTGTCCCGCCCCGCTCCTCCTGTCCCGCCCCGCTCCTCCTGTCCCGCCCCTCATCCTGTCCGGGCCCGCCCTGCCCCCTCTTGTCCCATCCCGTCTCCTCCCCCTCTCCACATTCCATACCCGTCTCTTTTAGCCCACCAGCGCTTCTGTTGACCTATTTCCCCTCCCTCGGGCCCACGTCTGCCCTGATTGGCACCCCGCTGGTGAGTGGCTCCGTCTGGCTGAGCGTCTGGTGTTTGGGTTGGTTGGTAAGGTTGGGTTTGGGTTTGAGTGGTTAGTTTGGGTTGAATTAGTTGGTTTGGGTTGAGTTGGTTGGTGAGTTGATTGTGTTTGGGTTAATTGGGTTTGGGTTGGTGAGTTGAGTGTGTTGGTGAGTAGATTGGGGTTAGATTTGGGTTGATTGGGTTTGGTTGATGAGTTAAACGTGTTTGGGTTGGTGAGTTGATTGGGCTGGGTTGGTGAGTTGCCTGGGTTGGTGGGTTAATTGGGTCTGGGTTGGTGAGTTGATTGTGTTTGTGTTGGTGAGTTGACTGGGTTTGGTTGGTGAGTTGATTGGATTTGGTTCATGAGTTGAACGTGTTTGGGTTGGTGAGTTGATTGGGTTTGGTTGTTGAGTTGATTGGGTTTGCATTTGAGTTGATTGGGTTTGGATTTGAGTTTGTGTTGGTAGAATTGAGTTGATTGGATGGGTGATGGTAGACTTGAGTTGATTGAGGGGGTGATAGTAGAGTTGAGTTTGGGTGATGGTACAGTTGAGTTGATTGGTTGATAGTAGATTTAAGTTGAGTTGATTGGGTAATGGTAGTTAAGTTGATTGACTGGGTGATGGTAGAGTTGAGTGGATTGGATGGGTGACGGTAGAGTTGAGTTGATTGGATGGGTGATGGTAGAGTTGAGTTGATTGGATATGTGATGGTAGAGTTGCGTTGATTCGGTGATGGTAGAATTGAGTTGTTTGGGTGATGGTAGAGTTAAGTTGATTGAGTGGGTGATGGTAGAGTTGAGTGGATTGGATGGGTGATGGTAGAGTTGAGTTGATTGGATATTTGATGGTAGAGTTCAGTTGATTGGGTGGGTGATGGTAGAGTTGAGTTAATTGGATGGGTGATGGTAGAATTGAGTTGATTGGTAATGGTATAGTTAAGTTGATTGAGCCTGTTATGGTAGAGTTGAGTTGATTGGATATTTGATGGTAGAGTTAATTTGATTGGATATTTGATGGTAGAGTTGAGTTGTTTGGGTGATGGTAGAGTTGAGTTTTTTGGGTGATGGTAGAGTTGAGTTGTTTGAGTGATGGTAGAGTTGAGTTGTTTGGGTTATGGTGGGGTTGAGTTAGTTGTGTGGGTGATGGTGTCTTCCTGCCTCAGTGAGCGCATGTACTGTTGACTTTTTTATAAAATCAAAAGGAAAGAAAGGAAGAGATTAATATGTTATGATTGATTTCTCAAGTAAATGGTTCAGGTCAAGCTGTATGGTAGCTGTATGGTAGCGCATGTCAGGGTCAATGATCGACGAGGTAACAGGTGGTTTCCTGACACAATGCCGGCACTGGCGATTTATATCTGCTTAAGTGTTACCGGTTTGTTTTTTGCCGGCCATCTATCTATCTACGGGTCATTTATTCCGTTTTGAAATTGATGATGAATTGACTCACGAAAAAGAGAAGCCATGCAAATATTATTCCGCCCGACGATGTTAATGTTGCGAACATTATGCAATGAGTCCGCATAACAATAACACGTTATTAGGGTCTGTGGTGGGCCTGACGGCCTGGGTGATGGCGTGTGGTTGAGGCGTGGCGGGTGGTCTGATGGCGCGATGGATCGTGGCCACCACGTGGATGGGCCGTTAAAGGTTTGTATTTTAGTGTTGCCGGCGACGGATTCATTGCCGCCTTATGATGTGCAAGGCGAGCGACCCTCGCGATCGGCTAATACTCGACAGGCTGGTTCTCCGTCACGAACCGGAACCAGATGTGTCTTGGCGATGATCGACGCCGATGGCGCTGATGGGACGCCGATGGCGCTGATGGGACGTTGATGGCGCTGATGGGACGCCGATGGCGCTGATAGGACGCCGATGGCGCTGACGGGACAACAATGGCGTTGATGAGACGCCGATGGCGTTGATGAGACGCCGATGGCGCTGATGGGACGCCGATGGCGCTGATGGGACGTTGATGGCGCTGATGGGACGCCGATGGGACGCCGATGGCGCTGATAGGACGCCGATGGCGCTGACGGGACAACAATGGCGTTGATGAGACGCCGATGGCGTTGATGAGACGCCGATGGCGTTGATGGGACGCCGATAGCGCTAATGGGTTGCCGATGGCGCTGATGGGACGCTGATAGGGCGCCGATGGCGCTGAGACAGTAAATGCCATCTCTGCCGGCTTCCCGCGAAAGGAAACAAACACCGCCCCTTAAGACTCCGATAAAATAAACCTCCATGATTTCATAGCGGCAGATGGGCCGGGGTGGTGGGGGGGGTGGGGGGGGGGAGGGGGGGGCGCTGGCTCAGTTGGTACGAAGGCTGATCTGCATCCGGCTTCGTGTTTCTCAGTGTCCCAGGAGGTTTCTTGGCCCAATTTAGCTCTCAGGTTGAAAAACGGTCTAGAAAACCGCAACATCTCATTTCATTTTATGAATGGAGGTCGTTAGACTTCGCTTCTGATGTGAAGTAGTTAGTTAGGCAGGCCTATGGAATATCGTTTTGCGCAGTGCCATCGCACGTAAAGTGTGTTTTGAAGGCGAACCATCCTGTGGCGTCATTGACCTGTCCAAGCGAGCGATGGCTTAAACATGCCGCGGCCTGGGATTACACCCATAGTCCATTACAACAAGGCTATTAATGCGCCGACACCGGTGGGCAGGGTCTGGGGGAATTAGGAGGGACAGAGAGCCGGGTTTAGCTTGGGCCGGGAAGGAGAAGGGAGGGATGTGGCGTGGCGTGGCGGGGCGTGGCGAATGAGTGGATTAGAGCGAAAAGGCTGAGGGAGGAGAGGTGACTATCGGACAGGACGGGGGGAGGAGGCGGGGCGGGAGGGGGCGGTGAGGGTCTCCTGTTTCACCTGGTTAGGATGCAGTGTAAGTTACTCGCTGAGCAGCACACCCCCTTGGTTGGCAGGTTACAGGTTGTTAACCGCCGTTTCTATACATATGTCGCCACGCCTATATGGTAATCAAATAATCCCAAACCGCTTCGGCTTCTTCCATCTCATGGTGTTAACGTCCATAGACTGTGACTGCGTCGCTGCTGGGGAAATCAGTCTTGCTGAAATGTAGATAATGTTGGCTGAACCCATTCTGGAAGGACGGATTGTCTGAACTCACTCTGGAAGGACGGATTGTCTGAACTCACCTTGGGAGGACGGATTGACTGAACTCACTCTGGGAGCACGGATTGTCTGAACTCACTCTGGGAGGACGGATTGTCTGAACTCACTCTGGGAGGACGAATTGTCTGAACTCACTCTGGGAGGACGAATTGTCTGAACCCACTCTGGAAGGACGGATTGTCTGAACTTACTCTGGAAGGACGAATTGTCTGAACTCACTCTGGGAGGACGAATTGTCTGAACGCACTCTGGGGGGACGAATTGTCTGAACCCACTCTGGGAGGACGAATTGTCTGAACCCACTCTGGGAGGACGAATTGTCTTAACTCACTCTGGGAGGACGAATTGTCTGAACTCACTCTGTGAGGACGGATTGTCTGAACCCACTCTGGGAGGACAGATTGTCTGAACTCACTCTGGGAGGACGAATTGTCTGAACCCACTCTGGGAGGACGAATTGTCTGAACCCACTCTGGGAGGACGAATTGTCTTAACTCACTCTGGGAGGACGATTTGTCTGAACTCACTCTGGGAGGACGATTTGTCTGAACTCACTCTAGGAGAACAAATTGTCTGAACCCACTCTGGGAGGTCGGATTGTCTGAACCCACTCTGGGAGAACGAATTGTCTGAACTCACTCTGGGAGGACGAATTGTCTGAACTCACTCTGGGAGGACGAATTGTCTGAACTCACTCTGGGAGGACGGATTGTCTGAACTCACTCTGGGAGGACGAATTGTCTGAACTCACTCTGGGAGGACGAATTGTCTGAACTCACTCTAGGAGGACGAATTGCCTGAACCCACTGTGGGAGGACGGATTGTCTGAACCCACTCTGGGAGGACGAATTGTCTGAACTCACTCTGGGAGGACGAATTGTCTGAACTTACTCTGGGAGGTCGAATTGTCTGAACTCACTCTGGGAGGACGGATTGTCTGAACTCACTCTGGGAGGACGAATTGTCTGAACTCACTCTGGGAGGACGAATTGTCTGAACCCACTCTGGGAGGACGGATTGTCTAAACCCACTCTGCAAGGACGGATTGTCTGAACCCACTCTGGAAAGACGGATTGTCCGAACCCACTCTGGGAGGACGAATTGTCTGAACCCACTCTTGGAGGACGAATTGTCTTAACTCACTCTGGGAGGACGGTTTGTCTGAACCCACTCTGGGAGGACGAATTGTCTGAACCCACTCTTGGAGGACGAATTGTCTGAACTCACTCTGTGAGGACGGTTTGTCTGAACCCACTCTGGGAGGACAGATTGTCTGAACTCACTCTGGGAGGACGAATTGTCTGAACTCACTCTGGGAGGACTAATTGTCTGAACTCACTCTGGGAGGACGAATTGTCTAAACTCACTCTGGGTGGACGGATTGTCTGAACCCACTCTGGGAGGACGAATTGTCTTAAATCACTCTGGAAGGACGAATTGTCTGAACTCACTCTGGGAGGACGGATTGTCTGAACCCACTCTGGGAGGACGGATTGTCTATACCCACTCAGGAAAGACGGATTGTCTGAAGCCACTCTGGAAATACGGATTGTCTGAACCACTCTGCAAGGACGGATTGTCTGAACCCACTCTGCAAGGACGAATTGTCTGAACCCACTCTGGAAGGACTACGCGCGCTGAGGCTGATCATTGTGAGATGCACGTATAGGAGTGTCTGGTGATCCTCTGTCTTCTCCCTGCTTCTCATTTGCCCCCCCCCCTATCCACCCCTTGGGATCTCCTGGGGAAGAGAAGATTGGTTATATTATCTGGACTCAGTGTTTTATTTGTCTTTATCACGATGATTTCATCCCCTCTGAAGTCCCTATCGGTCGGGAAACACTCTGTCGAATTCTGCTGACTCCATCGGGTCCTGTAGTGATTGTGTTGGAACATTACAAAGCAGCAGGTTGATTGAACGCTCGGAGCCAGACTTGGGAATGTGACCTTTGCGGGTTTAATTTTGGGGTTTCAACAATCGATAATGGTTATTCTTTAGTGACGTCAGTTTTTGTTTGTTTTGTGACTTTTGTAATGATTTATTTTTGAAAACGGACTCTTCCCTGTTTGTTTTGCCTGTTTTTACCTGGGGGGTGCAAGTGTCGCTATATATAGTGTTTTTCGCCCATCTCTCCTTGGTTTTCTCACTGAAATAAAGACCGACAAAACTTGTCCCCACCACCATAGCTGATGTTTATGGCTGAATGTTATTAATGGCTTTGTTGTTCACGGTAGCTTGTTACGTTAGACTATAAAATCATCAGCACGTTTCGTCAACTGGCTGGCTCGTTAACCTTCCACGTTAAGTTTAACGATTTTTGCAGTATTGCCCACGTATTACTCACATCAAAGATGTATGGCAACAAGTAAGAGTTTCATCCGTATAACAATACTTGTATTGCCCCTGAGCAGTACATTGTTCACGTTGTAGTATTATAATGCAAGTAGGCGACAGAACAGAAACATGTGTTTTATTGCTAAATAAAGGAAATAAAACTGTCCAACAAATGGATGGACAAATATGGATGAAAACGACACTATAATAAGTCTTAAACAAGACGAGCCTGAACTTCCGTTTAGCAAACCGCTAATTATGACTTTATTTAAACATAGCTGAAGCATTTAAAATAGACGTTTCGGTACTTTGGGAATATGATACATTCTAATAGATATTTGTGTGGTAGTTCGTAATGAATGGTATTTTGTAAGCCTGTGGGAAGTAAGCCATGGTATTATTTAAATACCGCGGTTAAATACTGCGCAAAATAATGAAAAATACTAAAATAAGGCTTACTACGCCAAATACTACCCCACCGCCGGCAAATCAAATATCTTTACTCCAATGTCCTGGCCAAGTTGACCCATTGTCACATTTTGCGATTGTATTCAGGCAAATACGTGGGGAAATAAACGAATTTTGAACTTTAAATGAAACAAGTATAATAATAGTATTGTGGGCACAGAGGTATAGAGTTACTATGGGCGAACCATTCTTTTGTTATTGCTACAATATCATACCCCGTACACATTTTAGATTAACTTAGTAAAACGATGGCCTCCCGCTCTGAACCAACGCGTTTCAGCACCTCATATCTAAAATGTAAGTCCTTGCGCATACAATTCATCTTGGGTGGGGGGATTTAAAATTAGCCCAGGATGCCGTCGTTTCCATGGTTGCAGTAAGTACTCCTGTGTCAGGTTGCATTATGGGAACGAACTAACGGCGTTACTGGGAAGCTGTTGCCTGGGCTCGGGCTCAGGCTCGGTAAGGGAAGTCACGGTGCGGTGTGGGGCTTCCGTCCCTCTTACCGGGCGCCACTTACTAACAATGTCTTCCGGTTTCTTGCAGCAATTGATGGCCGAGCTGGAGAGCGAGAGGGAGAGACGATGGAAAGCCGAACAGGCCACAAAGAAACTGGTGGAGCACATCAAAGACCTGCAATCAAAAGGTCGGTTCGAGCCACATGTTCAAGTGCCTTCAAGTCATCGCAAAAGTGTTCCTCATGCACTTTGGTGCACAGCTTAAATTTTGTTGCTGTTTTATTACCACGTCGGATGCGCGTCCCTGCCATCTTGGCCCGTCTGTCATCGAGATGGACTGAGTCTCGCAGGAAACCAATTAGGACTCCAAATCACGCGATGCACACGTAGCGAGATAATGAGCTCATTGGTTCCATGATAGCCCATCGCCGTGTCAGGCCCATAATCCCCGCCATTGGAAGGCCAAGGGATGTCTCTTAATGCCTCTTTATATCCACACGGCGGTCCATACTGGCAGTTGCCTTCTGCCGGCACGTCGCATAATTTTGTGGGGTCGTATAATAGGCGGTCATATGGTCATATCAGGACGCCATGGTATAATCCATGGGCCGATACACATGGCACATAAAAAGCCAGTTTTCCTGTTTGTCACGCTTCTTAAAGTTTGGAGAGTGAGATATTTATAGCATATATATTATTATAGTGGAAGCAGTCCATCCCAACTTGAGGTTCGTTGACGATCTCCCTGGGACTTGCTGACTTGCCTGCAGGCTTGCCTGCAGCCATGCTTGCAGCCCATCTATCGCTCTCCTCTGCTCTGTTCTCCTGGAATATGATGAGGTATCACCCGAGTAATGCGGTTTTCCGGGTCGTTCGTCCACGTTAGCCAGAACTGTTTGGAGTTAGCCCCGGTGTTACGACTGACTCGTAGCATTAAAACAAGTCGCGCTCTGTGGGTCCTGGCTAATGTTGGGTCAATGAAATATATGAATATATGCCGTCGTCATAAATATACCCCGCTCGACCGCGGTCACCTCCCCCCTGCCCCCCCCCCCCCCGGCCCCGCCCCCGCCCCCTGCTCGCCACTGACCCACCACGTGACGTGCCTGATAAACGGTGTGTATGTCACGGGTGGATCCTGGGACAACGGGGCTGCCCCGATAGCTCAGTGGGTTAGGGCGCTCGCCTTGAGTACTCTGACCACCTGCGAGCCTCACGGCACGTGGATCGATGGTTCGAGTCCCGCTGTAGCCATGTCTGTGTGGTCGCAAGATAAAGATCCCATGCCCTTCTTCGCAAAGAGTAGGGGGCTTACCCCTGGGGACATGGCTCTCGCTTCCTTCTCCCATTGACGCGATATGACCAAAAGTGGTTAAAGCGTCCTGAATAACCAACCAAACCAACCAACGACATGTTCCGGCCACGACATCAAACTCGGCCTAATTTTTCCTTCTTGCTAACTGGAGAACACTGACCTTTGAAAAATCGCTTGACATGTGTAAATTGTGACGTCCAGGCGATCAATCATCGTATCATTAAAAACATTAAAAACTGGGGATCGTTTCACTAAGAGTTACGAGCTCGTAACCGTATCTTTTACACGCTAATTTAACGACAGATCCGAATTTTGCGAGCAACGGAAATGAGCGTTATACTGCGATTACTGGGGTGCAGCCGTCTTCGTGAAATTTATTTTCAGCCAATATTATTCAAAAACGTGTTTTCCATATATTGATGATAAATAAAACAATGTGCCTTTATCTTTGGTAGGGCAATACGATTTTGAAATTTTACGAGCAAAAGTTACTAGATCTTAGTGAAATGACACCCAGGCTGATCACATATCTGAGTTTTACATAAATACATACACAAGAGGCGGGTGGCATAACAAAACGGTGTCCCAGTCTTTCTTCCATGGAAACGAGACATGTATACGTTATCATTATAATATGGAATGGCATCTATTTTACGTCATGCTATGTGAGTGATACGTGAGATATTCGGATGCAACCAGAACAAAAACCAGGGAAGAGCGGCCAAGCTGTTGTGTTGATGATGTATTGGCGGTTGATAACATAAACAAAGGCGGTGTCGGTATGTTAGACATGAAATGGTATGGCTATGTGTGTTTTTTTTTCTGGACTCAACATAAAATGTTGTGCCTGGTAGTTATCACACACTGTGGCACAGCGGTCTTACATATATATAGCCCACAGTCTCGCCCATACTTTCGTTCTAGCCCACAATCTCGCCCATACTCTCGTTTTAGCCCTCAGTCTCGCCCATACTCTCGTTCTAGCCCACAGTCTCGCCCATACTCTCCTGCTAGCCCATAGTCCGCCCATACTCTCGCTCTCGCCCTCGGTCTCGCCCATACTTTCCTTCTCGCCCGTAGTCTCGCCCATACACTCGTTTTCGCCCTCAGTCTCGCCAATATTCTCGTTCTCGCCATTGGTCTCGCCCAGATTCTCGTTCTTGCCATTTGTCTCGCCCTCGCTCTCGCCCATACTCTCGCTTTCACCCTAGGTCTCGTCCAAAGTCTCGTTCTCGCCCTCGGTCTCGCCCAGACTCTCCGTTCTCGCCCTCGGTCTCGCCCATACTCTCCGTCTCGCCTTCCGTCCCGCTCATAGTCTCGGTCTTGCTCTCAGTCTCGCCCATACTCTCGTTCTCGCCCTCGGTCTCGCCCATACTTTCGTTCTTACTTTTCGGCTCGCCCACTCTCGTTCTCGCTCCCAGTCTCGCCCATACTCTCGTTTTTGCCCTCGGTCTCGCCCATACTCTCGTGCTCGACCTCCAACCCCCCGATACTCGCGTTCTCGCCCTCGGTCTCGCCCATACTCTCCTTCTCGCCCTCGGTCTCGCCCACAGTCTCGCACATACATTCAGTCTCGCCCTCGGTCTCGCCCATAATCTCGTTCTTGACCTCCGACCCCCCGATACTCGCGTTCTCGCCCTCGGTCTCGCCTTTACTCTAGTTCTCGCCCTCGGTCTCGCCCATACTCTCGTTCTCGCCCACGGTCTCGCCCATACTCTCGTTCTCGCCCTCCGTCTCGTCCATACTCTCGTTCTCGCCCTCGGTCTCGCCCATACTCTCGTTCTCGCCCTCGGTCTCGCCCATACTCTCGTGCTCGTCCTCCAACCCCCCGATACTCGCGTTCTCGCCCTCGGTCTCGCCCATACTCTCCTTCTCGCCCTCGGGCTCGCCCACAGTCTCGCACATACTCTCAGTCTCGCCCTCGGTCTCGCCCATAATCTCGTTCTCGACCTCCGAGCCCCCGATACTCGCGTTCTCGCCCTCGGTCTCGCCAATACTCTAGTTCTCGCCCTCGGTCTCGCCCATACTCTCGTTCTCGCCCACGGTCTCGCCCATACTCTCGTTCTCGCCCTCAATCTCGCCCATACTCACGTTCTCGCCCTCGGTCTCGTCCAAAGTCTCGTTCTCGCCCTCGGTCTCGCCCATACTTTCCTTCTCGCCCTCGGTCTCGCTCATACTCTCGTTTTTGCCCTCGGTCTCGCACATACTCTCGTTCTCGCCCTCGGTCTCGCCCATACTCTCGTTCGTTCTCGCCCTCGGTCTCGCTCATACTCACGTTTTCGCCCTCGGTCTCGCCCATGCTCTCGTTTTCGCCCTCGGTCTCGCCCATGCTCTCGTTCTCGCCCTCGGTCTCGCTCATACTCTAGTTCTAGCCCTCAGTCTCGCCCATACTCTCGTTCTCGTCATTGGGCTCGCCCATAGTCTCTTTCTCGCCCTCCGACCCCCCGATACTCGCGTTCTCGCCCTCGGTTTCGCCCATACTCTCATTCTCGCCCTCGGTCTCGCCCATACTCTCGTTCTCGACCTCCGACCACCCGATACTCGCGTTCTCGCCCTCGGTCTCGCCAATACTCTAGTTCTCACCCTCGGTCTGGCCCATACTCTCCTTCTCGCCCACGGTCTCGCCCGTACTCTCGTTCTCGTGTTGATGATGTATTGGCGGTTGATAACATAAACAAAGGTGGGGTCGGTATGTTAGACATGAAATGGTATGGCTATGTGTGTTTGTTTTTCTGGACTCGACATAAAATGTTGTGCCTGGTAGTTATCACACACTGTGGCACAGCGGTCTTACATATATATAGCCCACAGTCTCGCCCATACTCTCGTTTTAGCCCTCAGTCTCGCCCATACTCTCGTTCTAGCCCACAGTCTCGCCCATACTCTCGTTTTAGCCGTCAGTCTCGCCCATACTCTCGTTCTAGCCCACAGTCTCGCCCATACTCTCCTGCTAGCCCACAGTCCGCCCATACTCTCGCTCTCGCCCTCGGTCTCGCCCATACTTTCCTTCTCGCCCTTAGTCTCGCCCATACACTCGTATTCGTCCTCAGTCTCGCCAATATTCTCGTTCTCGCCATTGGTCTCGCCCAGATTCTCGTTCTTGCCATTGGTCTCGCCCTCGCTCTCGCCCATACTCTCGCTTTCACCCTAGGTCTCGTCCAAAGTCTCGTTCTCGCCCTCGGTCTCGCCCAGACTATCCGTTTTTGCCCTCGGTCTCGCCCATACTCTCGTGCTCGACCTCCAACCCCCCGATACTCGCGTTCTCGCCCTCGGTCTCGCCCATACTCTCCTTCTCGCCCTCGGTCTCGCCCACAGTCTCGCACATACTCTCAGTCTCGCCCTCGGTCTCGCCCATAATCTCGTTCTCGACCTCCGACCCCGCGATACTCGCGTTTTCACCCTCGGTCTCGCCTATACTCTAGTTCTCGCCCTCGGTCTCGCCCATACTCTCGTTCTCGCCCACGGTCTCGCCCATACTCTCGTTCTCGCCCTCCGTCTCGTCCAAACTCTCGTTCTCGCCCTCGGTCTCGCCCATACTCTCGTTCTCGCCCTCGGTCTCGCCCATACTCTCGTTCTGGGCCTCGGTCTCGCTCATATTCTCGGTCTCGCCATCAGTCTCGCCCATACTCTCGTGCTAGCCCTCAGTTTCTCCCATACTCTCGTTCACGCCATTGGTCTCGCCCATACTCTCGTTCTCCCCCTCGGTCTCGCCCATGCTCTCGCTCTCATCGTCGGTCTAGTCCAAAGTCCCGTTCTTGCGCTCGGTCTCGCCCATACTCTCGTTCTCGCCCTCGGTCTTGCCTATACTCTCGTTCTAGCCGTCAGTCTCGCCCATACTCTCGTTCTCGCCCTCGCTCTCGCCCATACTCTCGTTCTCGCCCCCGGTCTCGCCCATACTCTCGTTCTCGCCCTCGGTCTCACACATACTCTCGTTCTCGCCCTAAATCTCGCCCATACTCTCGTTCTCGCCCTCGATCTCGCCCATACTCTTGTTCTCGCCCTCGGTCTCGCTCATACTCTCGTTCTCGCCCTCGGTCTCGCCCTCGATATTGCCCATACTCTCGTTCTCGCCCTCGGTTTTGCCCATATTATCGTTCTCGCCCTCGGTCTCGCCCATACTCTCGTTTTCGCCCTCGTTCTCGCCATCGGTCAAGCCCATGATCTCGTTCTCGCCCACGGTCTCGCTCATTCTCTCGTTCTACCCGTCAGTCTCTTACAAACTCTCGTTGTCGCCATTGGTCTCGCCCATACTCTCGCTCTCGCCATTGGTCTCGCCCATACTCTCGCTCTCACCCTCGGTCTCGACCATACTCTCGTTCTCGCCCTCCATGTCGCCGATACTCTCGCTCTCACCCTCGGTCTCGTCTAAAGTCTAGTTCTCGCCCTCTTTCTCGCCCACGCTATCGTTCTTCTCGCGTTCTCACCCTCCCGCTTCGTGTTTGATGGCCGCTCGCTCTACGGTTCGCGCTCTGGCCCATCATGTCTCCTTCTCTTCTATTTTTTTATATTTTATGCTAACGGCGCTTGTGAAGCCACTTAGCTGTGCTTTTTGTTGAGTAGCTCCAGTCGCCACAAGCGCCTGCGGCTCGTCAATTGGTTCGCACATATGCTGCTTAACTTGGACAAGATGTATACGGATATGGTATTACATTGACATGTAACCGTTCCATTTCACCGCAAAATTTTCAAAAGGGTAGATGAGTTTTAAAATTTGATAATAATGCGTGTTGTCTTTGGTGCTAAACCCAGGAACAATCATCGTAAGCTTTTACTCATCACGGCGTCAGTCGGTTTTAAGTGATTGCTGAGTGACTTCAACCAGACGTCCAGTCGCACAGTTTACCCATTCCAAGTTTTAAAATTGCCTCGAAGGAGTAAGTCCACCGTTGACGTTTCGTGTGTTTAAACTAATGACGCACATTGCTGGATGTGACGTATGCGTCCGCTAGGGGGCGAGGCCCTGGGCAATCTTCGTCGTACAGGGGGCGCCACCCGATTGATGTGGCTCAGTGCTGGGAACCCCGGCTGCTCCGTGGTGCGAGTCAGATGTAATAGATAAGGAATGAGTTGCAGGTCCTTATTGGGATCGAGAAGTTCTAAGATCATGATAAGGACCTGTAACTCATTCCTTAAATGGCTTAATGTTTTTTCTCATTGTTTCCTCTGAGGAGGAGACGATGGAATGGATTATGTGAGCAATGGGTCATTATTGTGACGGAATTATAAAGACCGGCTCTGGTGCAATAATGGCCGGCTCTGATACAATAATGACGGACTCTGGTACAATAGTGACCGGCTCTGGTACAAGAATGACCGGCTGTGGTACAATAATGACCGGCTGTGGTACAATAATGACCGGCTGTGGTACAATAATGACCGGCTCTGGTACAATAATGACGGACTCTGGTACAATAGTGACCGGCTCTGGTACAATAATGACCGGCTGTGGTACAATAATGACCGGCTCTGGTACAATAATGACGGACTCTGGTACAATAGTGACCGGCTCTGGTACAATAATGACCGGCTGTGGTACAATAATGACCAGCTCTGGTACATTAATGACGGACTCTGGTACAATAATGACCGACTCTGGTACAATAATGACCGGCTCTGGTGCAATAATGACCGGCTCTGGTACGATAATGACCAGCTCTGGTACAATAATGACCGACTCTGGTACAATAATGACCGGCTCTGGTACAATAATGGTCCGTTCTGGTACAATAATGACCGACTCTGGTACAATAATGACCGACTCTGGTACAATAATGACCGGCTCTGTTACAATAATGACCGGCTCTGGTACGATAATGACCGGCTCTGGTACGATAATGACCGACTCTGGTACCATAATGACCGGCTCTGGTACAATAATGGTCCGCTCTGGTACAATAATGACCGGCTCTGGTACGATAATGACCGACTCTGGTACCATAATGACCGGCTCTGGTACAATAATGGTCCGCTCTGGTACAATAATGACCGGCGCTGGTATAATAATGACCGGCTCTGGTACAATAATGACCGGCTGTGAGAAAATAACGACATCCTGCTCCTGCGGCAGAACTCCGAGGAAACAATAGAAATATGCATTGTCATGGAATCAATTGCCAGTCTGAGGCGAGATGAGCCATGATCTTCTCTAATTGTCACATTGGTTCTCGGATAGGCCGGGATGTTAATTCCATAGCTGGCAGAGTCGATCCATGGGATCAACCTTGGAGTGCCCACTGTTATTGAGCTGCTCCGCCCTGTCAATCGTGGCGACCTGTGGGAATGGCGGTACGTCGATTTAAATACGGCATCAGTCCCGAAGTGGTCAGATTATTTTGGGGATAGGTCGCCCGTCATCACAAGGACTACTCTCTATTCCGTCGTCTCCTATAACAATAAAGGGGCCGGCCCGGTAGCTCAGTGGGTTAGAGCGTTCGCATTGAGTGTTCTGTGGTCACCTGAGAGCCTAACGGCACGTGGATGGATGGTTCGAGCCCTGCTCTGGCCATGTCTGTGTGGTCGCAGAATAAAAGATCCCATGTCCTTCTTCGCAAAGAGTAGGGGGTTACCCCCGGAACATGGCTTCACTCTCCCTTCCTTCTCCCATTGACGCGATATGACCAAAAAAGTGGTTAAAGCGTCCTGAATATACAACCAACCAACCTGGAAACAGTAGAAATATGCATAAAGCCGGATAAGAAATGAGTTGCGAGTCCTTATTATGATCTCAGAAATTATCGCCTACCCCTCGAAGTTCTTCGATCCCAATAATCACCTACAACTATTTCCTTATCTATCACTTAATTGTTATGTTTGCAGCCGGGTATCCATGGAAACCCGTTGAATATTTCAACAACAGCGACGTTGACAGATTTAAAATTTGGACAAATGTAAACAAGCGGACCGGCGGGGGTGTCTGAACCAAGAGACCCATAACTGATCCCGATCGAGAATTTTTTTCCAAAGGTTACTACCATGGGAAACACCTCATTTGTCAGCCTAAAACGAAGGGTTGCAATTGGTGTAATCAAAATATGCAACCATAAAAAAAAACAAGAAGAATCCGTTCCGTCTGGATTTGTAACTATATGTAACTCTGTAACTATGATGAGAAGTCTGCCGCCCGCCCGACTGAGCTACACGGGGTTCACAGACTGAGCTACACGGGGTTCACAGACTGAGCTACACGGGGTTCTCAGACTCGTGCTTGCGAACCCCTTCGCGCCAAAATGGTGCTGCCCCGCTGGTCCAATGTTTATGTTTGTTGAAATAACTTTAATGACGGCTTGTGGAAAATGAAAAATATGAGGAAATTATTTATTGTGCTGCTGTAAATCATGTCCTGAATCTGTGTTTAGCGAGCGTGAATCACATTTTGTAGTTCTTGAATGCTTATCTAGGTCATATTGCATGGTACAGAACGGTACATGTGGCTCTCATGGCATGGTACGTAAGGATTTTCCTGCTCACCTGGCTCTGCCGACCTTAATTTAGTCCCGCAGCCTCGATGTCATGTTGTTTCGTTTGGCGCAGACATCAGATATGACCGAAATCTTTCCGAGATGTCTACCAGTGACTGTGAAAGCTTGCCTTTGAAGGGACTGGATCTTACGGATCAAACGAAGAGGAGTTTTAACTGCAGAACGCCTCAATAATTGTGATATGTCTGCAAAACGTGTGCCTGTCATATCTAATCTGGCGTTGGCTTCGTCTTTGTCCGTATAAACCGATGCGCTGCCGATAAAGCACGGTGACGTTCGCTCATGTTAATGGATGTCGATGTCATTGCCGGGACAAGCTCTACCAAATTAATTACAGCGAATATAAAAACTGACACTATGGATTGCATAATACTTGAATCAAATGCTCCCAGCGTGCAATAACTTGTACTGTAATCGATGCGTAAATGATGAATTGGTGCTTCTTGTCAAAACACTCTTACCCAAAACTAACTGAAGGGAAATAATATTTTAATTGCCTAAGTTTTGCCCGGGGATGGCCGATAGATTTCATTAATCGATGTGTGCCTGGAGAATAATAAGATGAACCGCTGGTACGCTTCCCATAGATACGCCTATGGACCAATAGCTTTGTTGTAGGGGAATTAGACTTGCCTGCGACGATGACTTCTTAAATAATATATATATAATGCAAGTATTACTTCATAAACATTGATATATGTAGGCAATGAATGTTCTGAATATAATACTACCCATATAGAACACCACATTTAGTAGAGGTTTTTCCAATGCAACGTTGTGCAACTCGACTGCCATATATGAGCAATATTCTAATACAAAACGCTAAAACTCCAAATAGATTAGTGTACATGAAATGGTACCTGGAACATATGCGCTTGAAGAAAAATAGCTGCAAAAACAATCCCTCAAGTTGTTCGAAATCGGTCATCTTTGCGTTTTTTTTCTAATGTAATTCCCCTTGAAAAAGATACATCAACTTTGAAATACCAATGGCGTCAATTGTATACTGCTTTACAAATCAATATATACGTATACTGTAGCGAGTACTCCGTCTTCTGTCGTATTATTATCTCCTGCACGGTATTAAGTCGTTATCAATAAATTGTTCTCTGTTACTGTTCCCTATTTGTCACAATTTGGCGTATTTTGCCTTCGTTAAAAGGCTAAGTACTTTTCTTTCGTTAATAATGCTTTGAATTAAGTTTTCTTTGAAATAGATTCACCGCTCTCCAACGATCGTCTCTGGTTTCCCATTAACCCAAATCTGACCCTGGCCTGTGTGGGAGAAAGACGGATGGGTGCGTTCTCTCGACGTCGCAGCCATCTCGGTTTGTCTTGGGGGGGGGGGCGCCATTTGTCCCGCAAGGGGGCGCGCCTCGTTTGTCTACACCCCCGGTACTTGTCTTCTTCCCCCATCAACTGGCGCCCCCCAGCGGCGCTCGGACACGTCACTAATGGGGGGAGGGGAGGAGGACTGGTGGGGGGGGGGGGGCGGGGTGGAAGGCATGTTACACAGTAATGGATTCTTGTTCTGTCTCCAGCGAATATCGGGATATACGTTGTGAATATGATCGAGTGCATTTCGCTTTGATAAGGAAATGCTGTGTGAGCATACCAACGGAAGATAAATATATGCAAGGGAAAGCACAAGACAAGCACGGTATCATTTATTTTTCAGGCGGCATTTGTTCAGGAAATGGAATTATATGGTCCCGTTCTAACGGAGAAATAAAGGGATTGCGCAATACTGATGACGTCACGCATATTTATTTGCCTGTAGGCGGAAGTAGTCACGAGCGTCCTCTGATTGTGACCACGTGAAAGCTAAAAAGTAACCGACAGTCTGTCATTTGTGGCGCTTTAAGTCTTTAAATATTTCTGCATATAATAACTATTTCTGTTTACAATAAATCTGTCTGTATACAACACATCTTTCTGTATAAATTAAATTTTTCTGTGTGCAATAAATCTTTCGGTATACAATAAATATTTCTGTATACAATAAATCTTTCTGTATACAATAAGTCTGTATACATTAAATCTTTCTGTACGCAATAAATCTTTCTGTATACAATAAGTCTGTATACATTAAATCTTTCTGTACGCAATAAAATCTTTCTGTATGCAATAAATCTTTCTGCATGCAATAAAATAGTAAACGTATAGTATAATCTGTGTGCGCTGCTGGGCGCCAGACCCAATGTGCGGCTTCAAACCCCACTTTTCGCATCATTTTGCCGTCATTCCTGGATCCCCATTTACCTTCATGTGCGTATGACCTGAAACACCAACCATCCTTCGTAATGGCGGGCAGGGCATTGACGTTGGTCGCTTGACTTTGATTGGTAATGGTTATTGTCCTTTAGAAAAGAAAATCCTGCATACTTTGGCCATATATTAGTTGTCAGGCGCAAGGCCGTGTCGAGGGACTCAATGTGGTTATGGTGATAAAAGAGAGCTTTAATGTTGGGCCATCGAACTTTGTGAAAGAATGGCTGTCGCCAGTCACTCGCGGCAAATTGATTTATTTGTTTTGTCCTTTCTGGCTAAAGAGAAAAGAATTCCAGAGGTTGTAGAGGCATCCATGGGTTGTGTCGGAATCTCTTTTCTCCCCAGATCACGTTTTGTTGAGGGTGAACGCAGCGAGAAATGCCCTCCGCAAGACTGCACCCCCCCCCCGCGCCCCGGCACGCCCCCCGACGCCACGCCCCCCTCCCAAGCCCCTGCCCCCCCCCCCCCCCCCACACACCACCACCACCACCATCACCACGTCCGATTGGTAAACGAAGTGTCGACGCTGCTCGCTTCCCTTATCGGCGAGTTGCGCCCCCGGGTGCCC
>OZ025257.1:14437872-14507141 GCA_964019135.1 Arenicola marina
CCGGGTGCCCCAAGTGACACTTTCCCTCTCGGCGCCCTCCTCCACCCCCCTCCCCACCCCCCCCCCCCTTTCCACCACTCTCGTTCTCCCCTTGGCCTCCGCCACCTCCTCCTCCTCCTCCTCCTCGACGTCACTTTGACTGTCTGTATATCGCCGCCGTGCGCTGGATCCTCACTTAGCCGCCTTCCGTCACTCTCCCGAGTATGTGGGTCCGACCCTTAACTCTCTCGAGTCGTCCATCAAGCTATGCGCCTCTCTGGAGGTGGTAGGTAGGTGTACGATGTGGCCTTGCCAGTATCACTGCATGGTTACGACGTATCTCGTCCGTGAAATATGAGCAAGGTGATACGTCGATGACCTCTCGTCCATGCTCCTCCATGCTCCTCCATGCTTGCCCATTCTCACCCATTTCTCGTCCATTCTCGCCGAGACATAGACAGGTTGTGGTCTGCATCGAGATCATCTTCACTCAAAGTCACTCAAAGTCGTTTCTGCCTAACCGGCGTGGCCACTAGTGTTTACAGGATTTGTGTTACGTGGGGGGTTTGCTGCAAGGGGGCGTGCAAGCTCACTCCACTATCCAGAGATCGTGGAGTGAGCTGACGGAAGAGGGTGGATGGGGGGGGGGGAGGAGGGAGAGGGGGGGGCGGCAGGCGATATCGCTGACAAAGGAAGTGGCCGCCATGTTAAAGCCTTATCATGATCGGATCGTCTCGCTCAACTGCCTCCCCTCCCCCTTCAACCCGCCCCCCGCCCAGCGGCCCCGGTGTCTCCCAACGACCTTGAGATGTCTGTCGCGATCGTCAGCGCGTGTTGACCCTTCCGCCAGAACGAGGCTGATATGGGCCGAAGCGGTGAGGCGGGGCTCCGGGGAGCTGGAGAGGCTGCAACCCGCTGGGGGTGGTGTGGGGGGGGGGTATTGGACCGACCCGAACGGGGCGTCGTGGGGTGGGACGGAAGGGGGTGGGGTGGATTGGAGTAGGGTAGGGTAGGGTAGGGTGTGGCGGAGCATGGGGTTGTGTGACACCCCTCGGGGGCATGGCAGGGGAAAACAAGTTGCTGTCCTCGCAGGGAAGGGTGTCAGGAGGGGTATTTGGGAGTAGGGTGGGGGGGGGGGATGTGGGTGAAGTGGGTGGGAGGGAGGAGGGGTTGATTAAGATGATTCGCGGAGAGAGGATTGTCAGAGATTACGGCTAATTCGGCAGCTTAGCGGAGTAGGAAGATGGTAGGGGAGGGTGGTCACCTGGTATTGTTTTGCTGGAGTTGCTGGTGGGCATGCTTAACCTGAGATAGTGGGGCTGTAGAAGGGGAGGGGGGTGAAGGGAATGTGGGTGGCGTCGGTAAGGGAGATGGGAGGGTGGTGGCCCCCCAACGTCTAAAGTGTGTGTGTGTTGTGGGTAATTCCCCGTGGTGAGGGTGTCGTTGCCTTGCCCCCCAGTTGGTCCTTATCGCCACCCCGAGGATCTCCGGAGAGGATCAGCGTGGGGAGGGGTGGGTGGGCGATGGGCGAGGAGGGGGGGGGGCGGGCGTGTGGGGCAAGGGTCGGAAGGGATGGAAGGGTGGTCGCTGAGCGGCATGGCGAGAGCATGTTTACGCAAGACAAGGTTCCCTCTCTTTCTCACTCTCTCTACCTCTACACCTCCTCCTAGGTTTGGTCTTTAGTAACCTCCGCTCAGCAGAGGTTGGCTCTGAATATGGCGTTGGGGTAAGAGTCCGGGTCCGCTTCGAAAATGACTGGCAGCAAAAAAAAAAAAGCAAGGGAGGGCAGTAGGGTGTAGGCTGGCGGATTTCGCCATTACGCGGTAAAAACCTCCCAGGCGCTGTAAAGTATATCTTTTGTGACAGGAATTGTGAGACTGGGCGATAATGGGGCGGAGCAACGGCCGGACCCGAGAAAAAGAAAGCCCGAACACGCCATGACCACGACATCCAGGCACTGGCTGAGAGGGTTGCTTAGCGACAGCCTGCCCGATAGGCTGTCTCGGGGGCCAAATAAAAGTCCCATTAATATCGCGACGGGCAGAAAAACATTTTCTTTCCTTTGTCTGTCATTGTTGGTGAAATTTAGGTTGACAAGGCGGCTTTAATTGTTTTGTTATCGGCGCTATCCGGCGTCGTTCCCCGGGCCAATATATGCCGTAGTTTGTCGTCGCTGTGGGCTTCTGGCCTCTCTACCGATGGTGCCATTGACTTGAGTGCTATATAATGGGTGCTGTGGCCACCCGGGTAGTGTAGTGTAAGCTGGGGCAGCACACCGTTAACGCCGAGACCGCCGATTTAACGAAGTGGTCGATTTGTAGCGGGTGGTTTGGTGTCGTTATGTATCTGTATATCTTTGCTTTATAATAAGGATAATAGTATGCCAAGATGATTCGCCACTTGAGTTGAATGGGTAATAGTTACTTGGAATAAAATGTTATTGTGCTTGAATGATCTAGTGTTAAACTTGTTTAGGGATATGGTGAACGTCTATTGCCACACTGTTAAGGGATATGTTCGACGTTTGTTGTCACACTGTTAAGGGATAAGTTAAACGTTTATTGCCACACTGTTAAGGGATATGGTAAACGTCTATTGCCACAATGTTAAGGGATATAGTGAGGGTGACAACCGACAGTGTGACAGTGACTGTCAACAGCGACAACCGACAGTGTGACAGTGACTGTCGACAGCGACAACCCGACAGTGTGACAGTGACTGTCGACAACCGACAGTGTGACAGTGATTGTCGACAGCGACAACCGACAGTGTGACAGTGAGAGTCGACGACCGACAGTGTGACAGTGACTGTCGACGACCGACAGTGTGACAGTGATTGTCGACAGCGACAACCGACAGTGTGACAGTGACAGTCGACGACCGACAGTGTGACAGTGACTGTCGACGACCGATAGTGTGACAGTGACTGTCGACAGGGACGCAGATAGAGAGAGATAGAGGCGGAGGGGACGCAGAGAGAGAGAGATAGAGGCGGAGGGGACGCAGAGAGATAGAGAGAGGCGGATGGGATGCAGAGATAGAGATAGAGGCGGAGGGGACGCAGAGATAGAGATAGAGGTGGAGGGGACGCAGAGAGAGAGATAGAGGCGGAGGGGACGCAGAGAGAGAGAGATAGAGGCGGAGGGAACGCAGATAGAGAGAGATAGAGGCGGAGGGGACGCAGAGAGAGAGATAGAGGCGGAGGGGACGCAGAGAGAGAGAGATAGAGGCGGAGGGGACGCAAAGAGATAGAGAGAGGCGGATGGGATGCAGAGATAGAGATAGAGGCGGAGGGGACGCAGAGAGAGAGATAGAGAGAGGCAGAGGGGACGCAGAGATAGAGATAGAGGTGGAGGGGACGCAGAGAGAGAGATAGAGGCGGAGGGGACGCAGAGATAGAGAGAGATAGAGGCGCAGGGGACGCAGATAGAGAGAGATAGAGGCGGAGGGAACGCAGAGAGAAAGAGATAGAGGCGGAGGGGACGCAAAGAGATAGAGAGAGGCGGAGGGGACGCAGAGAGAGATAGAGAGAGGCGGAGGGGACATAGAGATAGAGGCGAAGGGGACGCAGAGAGAGAGATAGAGAGGGGCGGAGGGGACGCAGAGAGAGAGAGATAGAGAGAGGCGGAGGGGACGCAGAGATAGAGATAGAGGCGGAGGGGACGCAGAGAGAGAGAGATAGAGAGAGGCGGAGTGGACGCAGAGATAGAAATAGAGGTGGAGGGGACGCAGAGAGAGAGATAGAGGCGGAGGGGACGCAGAGAGAGAGAGATAGAGGCGGAGGTGACGCAGAGAGATAGAGAGAGGCGGAGGGGATGCAGAGATAGAGGCGGAGGGGACGCAGAGAGAGAGATAGAGAGAGGCGGAGGGGACGCAGAGATAGAGATAGAGGTGGAGGGGACGCAGAGAGAGAGATAGAGGCGGAGGGGACGCAGAGATAGAGAGATAGAGGCGGAGGGGACGCAGATAGAGAGCGATAGAGGCGGAGGGGACGCACAGAGAGAGATAGAGGCGGAGGGGACGCAGAGAGAGAGAGATAGAGGCAGAGGGGACGCAAAGAGATAGAGAGAGGCGGAGGGGATGCAGAGAGATAGAGGCGGAGGGTACGCAGAGAGAAAGAGAGAGGCGGAGGGTACGCAGAGAGAGAGAGAGAGGCGGAGGGGACGCAAAGAGAGATAGAGAGAGGCGGAGGGGACGCAGAGAGATAGAGAGAGGCGGAGGGGACGCACAGAGAGAGATAGAGAGAGGCGGAGGGGACTCAGAGAGGGAGATAGAGAGAGGCGGAGGGGACGCAGAGAGAAAGAGGCGGAGGGTACGCAGAGAGATAGAGAGAGGCGGAGGGTACGCAGAGAGATAGAGAGAGGCGGAGGGGACGCAGAGAGAGAGATAGAGAGAGGCGGAGGGGACTCAGAGAGGGAGATAGAGAGAGGCGGAGGGGACGCAGAGAGAGATAGAGAGAGGCGGAGGGGACGCAGAGATAGAGATAGAGGCGGAGGGGACGCAGAGAGAGAGATAGAGAGAGGCGGAGGGGACGCAGAGATAGAGGCGGAGGAGACGCAGAGATAGAGATAGAGGCGGAGGGGACGCAGAGATATAGATAGAGGCGGAGGGGACGCAGAGAGAGATAGAGAGAGGCGGAGGGGACGCAGAGATAAAGATAGAGGCGGAGGGTACGCAGAGAGATAGAGGCGGAGGGTACGCAGATAGATAGAGAGAGGCGGAGGGTACGCAGAGAGATAGAGAGAGGCGGAGGGGACGCAGAAAGAGAGATAGAGGCAGAGGGGACGCAGAGAGATAGATAGAGGCGGAGGGGACGCAGAGAGATAGAGAGAGGCGGAGGGGACGCAGAGAGAGAGATAGAGGCGGAGGGGACGCAGATAGATAGAGAGAGGCGGAGGGGACGCTGAGATACAGATTGAGGCGGAGGGGACGCAGAGAGAGATAGAGAGAGGCGGAGGGGACGCAGAGATAGAGATAGAGGCGGAGGGGACGCAGAGAGAGAGAGAGAGAGGCGGCGGGGACGCAGAGAGAGATAGAGAGAGGCGGAGGGGGCGCAGAGAGAGAGAGGCGGAGGGGGCACAGAGAGGGAGAGAGAGGGGGAGGGGACGCAGAGAGAGAGAGAGATAGAGGCGGAGGGGACGCCGAGATAGAGATAGAGGCGGAGGGGACGCAGAGAGAGGCGGAGGGTACGCAGACAGATAGAGAGAGGCGGAGGGGACGCAGAGAGATAGAGAGAGGCGGAGGGGACGCAGAGAGAGAGAGAGGCGGAGGGGACGCAGAGAGAGAGAGTTAGGCGGAGGGGGCGCAGAGAGAGAGAGGCGGAGGGGACGCAGAGAGAGAGAGACGGAGGGGACGCAGAGAGAGATAGAGAGAGGCGGAGGGGACGCAGAGGGAGAGAGGCGGAGGGGGCGCAGAGAGAGAGAGGGGCGGAGAGGACGCAGAGAGAGAGAGATAGAGGCGGAGGGGACGCAGAGAGAGAGAGAGATAGAGGCGGAGGGGACGCAGGGAGAGAGAGATAGAGGCGGAGGGGACGCAGAGAGAGAGAGATAGAGGCGGAGGGGACGCAGAGAGAGAGAGATAGAGGCGGAGGGGACGCAGAGAGAGAGAGATAGAGGCGGAGGGGACGCAGAGAGAGAGAGATAGAGGCGGAGGGGACGCAGAGATAGAGGCGGAGGGGACGCAGAGAGAGAGAGATAGCGGCGGAGGGGACGCAGAGAGAGAGAGATAGAGGCGGAGGGGACGCAGAGAGAGAGATAGAGAGAGGCGGAGGGGACGCAGAGAGAAAGAGATAGAGGCGGAGGGGACGCAGAGAGAGAGATAGAGGCGGAGGGGACGCAGAGAGAGAGAGAGAGATAGAGGCGGAGGGGACGCAGAGAGAGAGATAGAGAGAGGCGGAGGGGACGCAGAGAGAGAGAGATAGAGGCGGAGGGGACGCAGAGAGAGAGAGAGATAGAGGCGGAGGGGACGCAGAGAGAGAGAGAGAGAGGCGGATGGGACGCAGAGAGAGAGATAGAGAGAGGCGGAGGGGACGCAGAGAGAGAGAGATAGAGAGAGGCGGAGGGGACGCAGAGAGAGAGAGATAGAGAGAGGCGGAGGGGACGCAGAGACAGAGATAGAGGCGGAGGGGACGCAGAGAGAGAGAGATAGAGAGAGGCGGAGGGGACGCAGAGAGAGAGAGATAGAGAGAGGCGGAGGGGACGCAGAGCCAGAGATAGAGGCGGAGGGGACGCAGAGAGAGAGATAGAGAGGCGGAGGGGACGCAGAGAGAGGGAGAGATAGAGGCGGAGGGGACGCAGAGAGAGAGAGATAGAGGCGGAGGGGACGCAGAGAGAGAGATAGAGGCGGAGGGGACGCATAGAGAGAGGCGGAGGGTACGCAGATAGAGAGGTAGAGAGAGGCGGAGGGGACGCAGAGAGAGAGGCGGAGAGGACGCAGAGAGAGAGATAGAGGCGGAGGGGACGCAGAGAGAGAGAGAAAGAGGCGGAGGGGACGCAGAGAGAGATAGAGAGATGGGGGGAAGGGGCAGAGAGAAAGATAAAGAGATGGGGGGGGGGGGTGCAGAGAGAGATAGAGAAGGCGGACGACGCAAAAAGAGAGGTAGAGAGAGGCGGAGAGACGCAAAGAGAGAGATAAAGGCGGAGGGGAAAGAGGGAAAGAGAGATAGAGGGGGCAGGCGCAGAGAACGAGAGGGGGGCAGGCGCAGAAAATGAGGGGGGGAGGAGGCGCGGAGCGAGCTAGAGAGGGGGGGTTAGGAGGCGCAGAGAGGGCTAGAAAGATGGGGGGGCGGGTAGGAGGCGTAGCGAGAGAGGGGGGGGGGAGCCAAAGGCGGTTACACTCGGCCGACCGCCCCAAGTCTGCCGCCATCAGGAAGACATCGTGATTGATTCAGTCACCCAAAAGACTTTAGACCCATCGCATGAGTGGCGCCCTCCAGTGGCAAATCTGGCTGGAGACAGCACATCACGACATCAAGTGTCCGTCCACCGCCCTCCCCCCCCCCCCCCCCTCCCCCATCTGAAGCCTCCTTACGCTCCCGCGGCCTTCCCCTCCCCCTGCCCCCACGTCTAGGCGACGCCTTTCCGTCTTGAAGGAGGTCCCCTACCCCAGCGCGGAAAAATAGGGATACCTCCCCCCCCCCCCCGCCCCTATCTACCCCCCCTTACTGGTCATTGTAATGTTCTAGGAATATTTACGACATTAGATCGCGTGTCTTACAAGCAGCACCCCCACCGATATATGACCTTTGACCCCTGGTTATGGCTGGCGTCTTATTGATGTACGGATATTTTCTCATTTGTGGCGACGGGTGATGTTTTTCTGACTGCTTGTAATAAAGACATTTTATTTGCCGTAGACGTACTGATCAGCCAGCAGTTAACCCGTCCTGGTTCATCTGTATGGCATACTGGGCTGCCGAACCCTCCCCGGGTAGTCATAAGACATATGGCGGCAGGATATAGTTTTCAATGGTCGCTGAGTTCGTTGTCGTTAGGCCGTTCTCTATGTACCGCGTTACCTTTGGAGTGGGTATGGGTGGGTGGGTTGGAGTGAGAGGAGAGGGTGGGGGTAAGGGGAGCCAGGCGAGGGTGAGGGAAGAGTGGGGTAAGGGTGAGGGGAGGGGGGAGAAGTGGGGTTGAGGGGATGGGGGAGGGGGGAGAAGTGGGGTTGAGGGGCTGGGGGAGGGTGTGGGGGAGAGGTGATGGGGGAGGGGTGGTGGTGATGGAAGGGGGAGGAGTGGGGGCCAGGGAGACGGCTAAGACTGGCTCGGTGGGTCAGACGGGGCAGCTTCCGCTCACAGTCTGTGTCATCAGTAGGGTCTATGCGTGTGGTACCGGGGTTTCACCCCAGTAGTCACCCCAGTAGTCACCCCAGTAGTCACCGCAGTAGTCACCCCAGTAGTCACCCCAGTAGTCACCCCAGTAGTCACCCCAGTAGTCACCCCAGTAGCCACCCTAGTAGTCACCCCAGTATTCACCCCAATAGTCACCCCAGTAGTCACCCTAGTAGTCACCTCAGTAGTCACCCCAATAGTCACCCCAGTAGTCACCCTAGTAGTCACCTCAGTAGTCACCTCAGTAGTCACCCCAGTAGTCACCCTAGTAGTCACCTCAGTAGTCACCCCAGTAGTCACCCTAATACTCACCTCAGTAGTCACCCCAGTAGTCTCCATAGTAGTCATCTCAGTAGTCACCCCAGTAGTCACCCCAGTAGTCACCCCAGTAGTCACCCTAATACTCACCCCAGTAGTCACCCTAGTAGTCAACCCAGTAGTCACTCCAGTAGTCACCCTAATACTGACCCCAGTAGTCACCCCAGTAGTCACCCTAGTAGTCACCTCAGTAGTCACTCCAGTAGTCACCCCAGTAGTCACCCTAGTAGTCGTCTTAGTAGTCACCCCTGTAGTCACCCAATAGTCAGCCCAGTAGTCACCTTGGTAGTCACCCCAGTAGTCACCCAGTATTCACCCCAGTAGTCACCCCAGTAGTCACCCCAGTAGTCACTCTAGTAGTCACTACAGTAGTCGCCCCAGTAGTCATCCTAGTAGTCGTCTTAGTAGTTACCCCTGTAGTCACCTTGGTAGTCACCTTGGTAGTCACCCCAGTAGTCACCCCGGTATTCACCCCAGTATTCACCCCAGTATTCACCCCAGTAGTCACCCCAGTAGTCACCCCAGTATTCACCCCAGTAGTCACCCCAGTAGTCACCCCAGTATTCACCCCAGTATTCACCCCAGTAGTCACTCCAGTAGTCATCCCAGTATTCACCCCCAGTAGTCACCCCAGTTGTCACCCCAGTAGTCACCCCAGTATTCACCTCGGTAATCACCCCAGTAGTCACCTCGGTAGTCACCCCAGTAGTCACCCCAGGAGTCACCTCGGTAGTCACCCCAGTAGTCACTCTAATCTTGACAATGTAAGGAATTCGCCGTTCTGACGCAGTGTCATTGTTCGGTCGGCGTTTATTTGGCGACCTTAATTTAACTGCGTCCTCTGCCTCACTGCCACAAGTCTAATCTAGCATCCGTTATTTAGCATGTAACTGGGAATTGATGTAGCTAGAGTGTAACCAATTCGCTATGGCACCTCCGCCAGCGGATGTTGCCACCACCCCTGTTCCCTGCATGTGATTGCCCCCCCCGCCCCCCCCCCCCCTCTTCCCTGCAGGTGATTGCCACCCCCCCCCCCCTCTTCCCTGCAGGCGATTGCCACCCCCCCCCTCTCCCCTGTAGGTGAATAATCTCCGTGCGTTCTCCCTGGTTTCCTAGGAAATCGAAACTGCCAACAATAGATCTTTGGGTTTTCACGCAAAACGCTTTTTTAGGCGAACGTATCATGAATGCATTATCCTATTTAGACGAGATTCGACCTTAAATTGGTAGCACAAGGCATCGTCTGTCTCAGATGTAACGTCCTAATTATAGTCACCGGCAGATAGGGAACAGATAGATCTGGAAGTGATATGTATACTTCTATACTAATAAAATGAAGCTCTCTGTCCCACTATGCGCTGTCTGTCCCACTATGCCGCGGCATGCAAGAGCCCATTGGCAGCAGCAGCCGCCTTGAACCTATTAATATCCAGCCGTCGCTGTTAGATGTGTCAAAGCTATCGCATGTGTCAACACAACCGCTGGGTGCTTATCACCTTATCCCGCGGCATAATATCGCTTTCGGGTGCCAACAGTAATAATATTTCTCCCAACGCCTTATCGCCCGAACCGTCATCAAAACAAACAAATCCCGTACTGTCTCGCGTCCACAAGTTCCCATTAGTAGCAAGAGAACTAACTCTGCCCGGGGAACCTTGCCTATTTGAATTGATTTGATCTTTTTGATCTTTGATCCAATTTTGCAGTATAGTTAAGCGGTCTACACGTCAATTCTATAGACCAACCAGGACGTCAGGCAAATTTTATCCACTGAAGGTAGTAGTAATACGTTAAATGACGAACAACGGACGGGAAACAGCCCCTTGTTCAACTCAACCCTTTTTTTTTTACTCAATCAATGTATGAGCTTGGGCCTTAGTTTTACTGGACTGATATTCGTTTATATCGTGCTTTAGCCGCGATTTGAGTATTCTGTACTGGATGCACAATAATTGCACAGGGTTTAAATATCCTTAACATATATGTCCCGTTATTCCGCAGCTCCCGGTCTCAATTTATGTCAATATGATTATCGATATTATTTCTGCCCAATGTCTACCTTTTGCCTGCTACTATTTGACGTAGAAAACAAAATACTGCCTCTCGCGGGGCGGCTAGTGTCAATATATAACTGTGCAGTCGTCACTACAGCTAACACAAAACAACGGTGGGGGGGGGGTGAGCGTTCACATAACGTGCGAGTCCGCCGAGGGCGGCACGAGGTTGACCTATATGTGCTGCAGGGCAGGTGCTGCCACCTCATGAGAGCACCGGTCACGTGACGGTTAGCGTCGCTAGCCAGCCGCAGTGCAATCGGTGCGACGATCCGGCAAGTTCCCGTTCTCCTCCCGGTGTCAATGGTGTAAGGCGTAGACATTGTTTTTGCCAGGGGTCCTCGGCAGTAAATACCAGAAGAAAAAACACATTGGGTATCCTAATTAATTTGACCGGAAAACAACGTAATGCATACGGACATTCATCGCAACATTTAAGCTACTATATCTGAGAAACGAAAATTCCTATATTTCCTATAATTTCATGACTGAAATGTGATGGAACGCCTGTTTTCATGAAAACAACATAATGTATAAGGACATTTATGAGCACATTTTGTGACAATACGTATTGTGTTCATGAAGCTATATTTTGCACCACTTTTATTGAACTAAACAACCGTTGCATTAAAAAAAAACAGTTGTAACGTCAGACCCACTCAACATGATTGATATTCGCCAACACGTAACTTTAGTAATCACCGCTGTTCACCGTTATGTCGTACTGTGAGTTTGTTTCCTGGTTGCCTTTGGCTTTTACGCAACTATATATAATACGACATTGTCAAGCATAGCTTGAGAAAGACGAAAATCGTGGTGATGGGTGCAACTTGAACATGCTAGTACCGACTGCGACTGCATGCAATATCGACATGGTTATAGGCCGAAACGTCACCACTCGATCAGTCATTTGGCGTATCGAGACTTTATAATGGGATTGTCCATGTTAAAGTGTGATTATTTGCTAGCGTCCAAACTACTGCTTCGAATTCGATGCCATTTGGCAAACATGATGCCAGTAATATGGGTACATATTCCACCACATATGAGTCATCTACCTGCATTGATGTAGTCACAGCGATTGTTTGGCACTTTCAGCAATGTCAAAATTGATTATCAATAACTCGAAAACTGTTAAAGTGAGGTAAAATCGATGCGCCTCTCTCTGAAACATATTCCCAAACAAACAGCAAATCTCTAGACCAAATATTAACGGATTTACGCGGCAAAACATGTTTCGTAACCTTGACCTTGCAGTGACCTTGATCAATATATTACTACGCGCCCAAATACTAATGTCATGTTTCACCGAAAGTGTCGTTTGTCTGACTTGTCCCCTTCATTGAGATACCAGTTCCCGCCAAAATCCTATCGTAGGGTCCCATATTAAAGTTGGAGAATTTTTTGCAGAAAAATTGTTACGGCAATTTGCAATATTTCAGGACGATATACAAGGTGAGCCCAATAAGAGAAATAATTTTGATCGTGATTAAGTGAAAACTGTGAACGCTTTAGCGATTTTGCCGATTTTTGGTCCTATCCTTCAATGGTTATAAGTGAATCTCGAAAAAAATCCTGTGACCTTGACCTACATGGCCCATCTACGAACTTATGCTGACGATGGCCATTCCGCATCTTTTTGTGAATTTGGAAGTCGATATATTAAGGCATTCGAAAGATAATGCGTCACGTGACAGACAGACTAACCGAACACACCGACATTTCGAGAATCGAGATTTTCGTCTTAATAACATTACATAATCATGTAATCACACACATATAAACCCCCAGTGCCATCATCTTCAACCTGTCATCCAACGGACTCCTCGGTCGACAACTATTTCACCATGCGACCAATGTAGCCCAAAGCGTCTATGTATAAATATATATTGTAAGCGTAGGTTCTATATCTGTCGACCCGTCGCTGCCAGCTGCCATTTACTTAGAAGCGGACTTAGAAAGGGATAGAAATAAACCGTGATTAGAATCTCTTGTAGTAGCTATAATGCGCATTCGTTCAACGCTGGAGAAATTGAGATTGGGAAAAATAGAATAGCTGGAGGCTGGTTAAAACAGGCGGGCAGGGCATGGCGTGGTAGGTGGGTGGGTTGGTGGGTGGTATGATGTGGGGGTTCTGGGCTGTGTGGTTGATCAAGACGAAATTTGAAAATGTCGGTATGTTCCGTATTTTTATGACGGAAATCTTTGATTGGAGGAATCTATCAGTTTGTCCGTTTGTCTGTGTGTGTGTCGCACTCTGTAGGTCGCAAAACGCAACATTTTGTCGTATAACTTCACCCATCGCTAGGTATCCGACATGGCTCGGTCAAGTTCGTTAGCGGTGTATGAAGGTCAAAGGTCAAGGTCACAGGATTTTTTTCCTTTTTCCTTAACCATTGGAAGATGGGGCCAATAATCGAAAAAATGCTTACTACAGAGACAGTTTTGGAGCTAGCCATTTGGAAAATAATACACTTATTGTCCTCTGGCGTTTCTCACCCTGTGCCAATTTGCATCGAAATCGATTAAGAAGTTTGGTCGCTAAAAAATAGTTTAACTTGAAAAAGAAACTTTAACATGGAACTCTATGAGGCTACATATTTGAGCAATAACCTCTGTTCATCGCGTGAGCAATAAGCCATGCCGCCTTTCAGGGTGAAGTACTGCTCAAATCCGTGTGCGTGGGCGTGTGTATTGGCGGGGAGGGGCGGGTAGGCGTGGTGTGCGGGAATGCTGCATTTCCGTCATCAGCCTTCACCCTGTGGGTGACGCTCTCGTTTCTGTCTGTCTGTCTGTGTGTCTGTTTGTCTGTCACGTAACGCATTATCTGTCGAATGCCATAAGATATCGAATTCCAAACTCACAAAAAGATCCATAATGGTCATCGTCAGGCTTGGTTCGTAGATGGGCCATGTAGGTCAAAGGTCAAGGTCACAGCAATTTTTCGAATTTCGCTTAACCATTGAAATATAGGACCAAAATCGGGAAACGCTATAACGTTCGCAGTTTTTATTTAACCACGCTGAAAATTATTTCACGTATTGGGCCTATAGGTACCTTTGACATCGTCCTTTCATTGGTGCAAATCTCATAAATAGTTCTACTAAATGGGACCCTACGAGAGCATTTTGGCGGGAACCAGGCCTCCTCAATTTCTCCATGAAGGGGACATCTCAGACAAACGACACTTTGCGTGAGACATGACATTAGTATTTGGGCGCAAAGTACTATATTGATCAAGGTCACGCTTCCAAGGTCAAGGTCACATCAAGGTCAAGGTTACGAAACATGTTTTCTTGCGATTTGTTTCAGAGTATTCTTCAAAGACAGGCGCAAAAGCAATGTGACCTCAGATTTTGTCTCACATTTATAGTTTTCGAGTTATTGGATGATAAACTTTGACATTGCCGAAAGTGCAAAAATCGCTGTGACTACATCAATGCAGGTAGATGACTCATCTGTGGTGGAATATGCACCCATTTTACTGGCATCACGTTTGCCAAATTGCATCAAAATCTAAGCAGTAGTTTGGACGCTGGCAAATAATCACACTTTAACATGGCCAAGCCCATTAATAAAGCCTCGATACGCCACATGACTGACGGCGTGCCACTCCAACGTTATGAAATGGGTTTTAACATAGTCGAATTGGTCCCATAACCACGATTTTCGTCTTCCTTCTCAAGCTCTGCTTGACCGTCTAGTTTAGCTATTCGTTTCGTATGACACTCCAGTAAAGACGTATCGTTTAGGCGCAGTGATTGATGACTTGGCCTCCCGGGTTTAATGACTAAGCTATGAATGGCAATCATTAAAACACCAGATCCCTGGCAATGGCTAATTAAAGCAGACGCTCTAGGCGGACCAGGGAACCGGTAGCGATGATTCATTAAGTCCTTAGATCGAAGCCCCCTGACTTCAGCATTAATCTTGATCAATTTGGCTTGGTTTTAATTCATCCTTGGCGGTCCCGGGATCAGGTGAAAGGCAATAATTGACTTTCATTTGCGCGCATTCACTCTGCTTTGTTTTGCCATGCAGCGCACGCCCCGTGGCCGTCAACACGAAACCCCTCTCCCCTCCCCTCTTTCCCCCCTCCTTTCCGATCCCATCCCTTCCCCGCCCTCGCTCCCCTCCCCGCCCCCGGTATCAGCATCGAGTCTTTGATCATCTCACACAGAGACGCCAATGTCGACCTTGACCTTGGCCCCCACCTCTCTAGCTTTTGTATTATAGGCTCTCTGGTCTTTCTTGGCCGACTTTTAATTCCCGATGATAACTCGGTGTGTCTTGGCGAGATTGGTGAAGAAATACGCGGATCTTTCCCCGCTGTGGGGGAATCGCTGGAAACCTAGCACCCCCTTCTCACTCTCCGACCACCACCCCACACCCCACCCCATTCACTTATTCAGTCTTCCTCGCCTGTTGTGTATCCATCCTCGTCATCGACCCCATCGCTCCACCGCACCCTCCTCCTCCCCCTCGCCCTCACATCACCCCTCTCCCTCCTCCCCCTCGCCCTCACCTCACCCCTCTCGCTCCTCCTCCCACTCGCCCTCACATCACCCCTCTCCCTCCTCCTCACCCTCGCCCTCACCTCACCCCTCTCCTTCCTCCCCCTCGCCCTCACCTCACCCCTCTCCATCCTCCTCACCCTCTTCCTCACCTCACCCCTCTCCCTCCTCCCCCTCGCCCTCACCTCACCCCTCTCGTTCCTCCTCCCCCTCGCCCTGACATCACCCCTCTCGCTCCTCCTCCCCCTCGCACTCACCTCACCCCTCTCGTTCCTCCTCCCCCTCGCCCTCACCTCACCCCTCTCCCTCCTCCCCCTCGCCCTCAGCTCACCCCTCTCGCTCCTCCTCCCCCTCGCCCTGACATCACCCCTCTCGCTCCTCCTCCCCCTCGCACTCACCTCACCCCTCTCGTTCCTCCTCCCCCCGCCCTCACCTCACCCCTCTCCCTCCTCTTCTCCATCGCCCTCACCTCACCGCTTTCCCTCCTCCTCCCCCTCCCCCTCACCTCACCCCTCTACCTTCTCTTCTCCATCGCCCTCACCTCACCCCTCTCCCTCCTCCCCACCCTCGCCCTCACCTCACCCCTCTCCCTCGCCCTCACCTCACCCCTCTCCCTCGCCCTCACATCACCCCTCTCCCTGCTCCTCCCCCTCGCCCTCACCTCACCCCTCTCCTCCTCCCCCTCGCCTCACCCCTCTCCCTCCTCCTCCCCCTCACCTCACCCTCCTTCTCCCCCTCGCCCCCACCTCACCCCTCTCCCTCCTCCTCCCCCTCGCCCTCACCTCACCCCTCTCCTCCTCCCCCTCGCCTCACCCCTCTCCCTCCTCCTCCCCCGCGCCCTCACCTCTCCCCTCTCCCTCCTCCCCCTCGCCCTCACCTCACCCCTCTCCTCCTCCCCCTCGCCCTCACCTCACCCCTCTCCCTCCTCCCCCTCGCCCTCACCTCACCCCTCTCCTCCTCCCCCTCGCCTCACCCATCTCCCTCCTCCTCCCCCTCGCCCTCACCTCACCCCTCTCCTCCTCCCCCTCGCCTCACCCATCTCCCTCCTCCTCCCCCTCGCCCTCACCTCACCCCTCTCCCTCCTCCTCCCCCTCGCCCTCACCTCACCATTCCCCCTCTTTTCCCTCTCCCTCACCTCACCCTCACCTCACCGCTTTCCCTCCTCCTCCCCCTCGCCCTCACCTCACCCCTCTCCCTCCTCCCCCTCGCCCTCACCTCACCCCTCTCCTCCTCCCCCTCGCCTCACCCATCTCCCTCCTCCTCCCCCTCGCCCTCACCTCACCCCTCTCCCTCCTCCTCCCCCTCGCCCTCACCTCACCATTCCCCCTCTTCTCCCTCTCCCTCACCTCACCCTCACATCACCCCTCTTCCTCCTCCTCCCCCTCGCCCTCACCTCGCCCCTCTCCCTCCTCCTCTCCCTCCTCCGCACCCTCCTCCTCTCCCTCCTCCTTACCATTTCTCCTCCTCACCCACTCCCCCACTCCACCCACCCACGGACCTGTCGCCCTCCGTCACACCTTTTCACTAACCCCGAAGAGAGGCCATGGCTCCAGGCAAATGAATAGTGGCGAGGCATAGGACATTGGGCACCTAGCGCGGTGACCGTTTGTCCTGGGGCTGCTGCTGCTGCTGCTGCTGCTGCTGCTGCTGCTGCTGCTGCAACCCACGGCGGTGTGGACGGAGAGGGGGAAGGAAGGAAAATGGGAAGGGGAGGGGAGGGGGGGGCGGGAGGGGTAAAGGTGGCTAATGGCTGTGAGCGAACCATTGATTGGCAATCTGTTCAGCAATTGCTGAGGCCAATACGGGGCGCCCCCTGGACGGAGACACAGCAATTGATCCGCTGGAGGGGTCAAGACGACAAGGTGCTCGAGGCTAATGCATCTGTATGGACAGGTCCTGGGTTCCTAGCTACCTCACCGGGGTGCATGTATGTATGTATTGGGGGCGAGTCAGGAGGGGGGGGGGTGTCTGGACTCACCAAAATGACATACTTTGTATATCTATGATATAGTCTAGGCGTGTATCTATGTGGGCAAGGAGGAAGGGGAGGATATGTCCAACTTATACTCAACTTTTCTCCTGTTGTACCTCCGAGGGTGGAGGGTGGGGAGGGGAGGGGGGGGGGGGAGAGGAAACCAGGTTAGGTCTAACAGTTCTCCTGTTTCCGATGATATGCGGAGTCCTTCCATTCGAGAGTTTGACGAGTAGACTATGTTAGTACTAGGATTGAAGAGAATCTGAAAAAGCAACATCGACACAGATTTTTGAAACAAAACGACACTAAACTTAGCCAAAAGCGACACGGAAGGTCGTGAAAAATCGAGACCAGACCCCTAGTACTGAAAACATCCATGATAGAATAGCGGAGCCATATCATTGTGTGCGATTCTTTAAAAAAAAAATATGTTGACGGCACTTTTTTGAAGTCTCTCTATCCGGTTTCCGTAGCGTTTCGTTTCCAATAATGTACACGGGACGCACTATGCGACTGGTCTAGCCTGGTGGTCACCCCCTCTCGCTCGCCACTCTCCCCCCTCCCCCTCCCCTTCCTATCCCGACCCTATAATAATGTTGTTGGCGTCTCTGACGGCGTGTTATTGCCTACTTCTATAGTTTTCTCGGAGTCGTGTTTTGCCGGTAAGGACCTGCGGACCGTGAGCAGGAGGTCATTATTGTACCAGAGCGGGTGGTCATTATAGTTCCGTCACAATAATGACTCCTCGCTCACATACTCCATGCCATCGCCGCCTCCTCGGAGGAAACAATAGAAGTATGCATTAAGCCAGATAAGGAATGAGTTAGGTCATTCCTTATCTAATACATACTATTGGAAGACTCCCCCCCCCCCCCCACCTTTCTCGCTCTCTCTCTCCACCATGGTGAGTGGGTGAGCCGTCGGGGCTAAAGAGTACCATAATTTCTTCACGATGTGCCACAGTTCGGCTTCAGCGCTCATCATGTGCATCCTGGGTCAGCAATCAACACACCCTCTGCACGTGTCTAAACAGGCCCGTTGTCGCAGTCACGACCCACCCACTCGACCCTGGCCATAGGGTGGCATGTAATAACAACTGCCTGTTGCCTGGGGGATGTGTGTAAACAATAAACAACACCCTGGGACCTCCACGCAACCAGGCCGCGTGCGCCACGTGCGCTTTGTGTAGAGCTGCCTCGTTCTCGTTGTTGTTGCCTCGTGGTGGTTCAACGAGGATAGCCACCGCTAATTGGAGTTATAGGTCTTGGTTCCATTAGTAAGAGTTAACATTGCAGCGCGACATAGGGACTTATTTGAATGTTATTCTCCCTTTGCAATAAAATAGGCAGACAAATGTCAAACATGAGTTCGCCATTTCTTTCATGGGGATATCGGGGGTGATATTTTTCCTCGGAATTGTTCTCGGAATTGCAGTTTTTCATTATAAAATGTGTCATTTTTGTGTCAGATGATTTCCCCGATTCATCGAGGCCAGCAGCCCAGCCTGTGTTCAGGATGTGCATAACTGTTAAGGGAGAGAATGCTAATCACCCCCGCAAGTGTTTCAAAATGTGCATCCAGACCTGTAATCTCAAACATGTTCTCCCCTTAGTCAATCTCCGGTTGCCCATCGGAGCTGTGAAATTTGTGAAGCAGACAAATAGGTTACACATGAATGCCTCTTTCGCATTCATGTCAGGTCCGCGCTATTGGTGAAAACCTCCGTGCGAAAGGACCCCCCATTTTGAAGTGGCCAGCCGCCGCCCCCCCCCCCAACCCATTTACAGACAAAGCGGAGGAACGAGCCATTTTTATTGGATGGGCTGAGGCCTGTTTGTTTTATTATCATAATAATGTATTTGAAAAACTGTTACCACATTTTACTAAAATATAATATATATATATTGGGTGACCCATGATTCACGGCTACAAATAAAGTGGCCGCCTGCATACGACAATTGTTCGTCTCGCCTCTAACGTTACAGTCTAGCTGCAGTCTATCAATTGGCCTCAGTTATAGCCACAATCTCTTTAAAAAGTGACCACCACAATTTTTACATTTACAAACACAACATGAATTTTATGCGATACGAATCTTAACATAACAACTGTCATCAATGTAAAGTAATTAAATGACAGCGCCGGAAATGAAGAATAATGACCACTAGCACAGCAGCGCCACCTTGCGAATGGTTATTTCTCGAGTTCCCAATTGGTTGATGAAGGCCATTGAGGGTGTGCGTGTGTGGGGGGTGGGGGCGCTGATAACCCATAATTTGTCGGAGATTCCTTGGCCTTGGCAAAAACATAAAACGTGCAACTGGTCCAGTCTGGCAATTAAAAGCAGGTCAGCTAGTGAACTGTCTCAAACACTGTACCCAGAACATTCACACATTTTGTAAGATGTCTTTGTTCCATGGCCGCCTGGCCATGGTACGAATGGTACGGTATGGCCTCGCGGCATCAAGGTGTCACTGAATCAACTAAAAAGCTGGTTGGTTGGTTGTATATTCAGGACGCGTTAACCACTATTGGTCATATCGCATCAATGAGAGAAGGAAGGGAGAGTGAAGCCATGGTAACCCCCTATTGTTTGGGAAGAAGGACACGTGATCTTTATCCTGCGGCCACCCAGATATGGCCACAGCGGGGCTCGAACCATCGATCCACGTGCCGTTAGGCGTTCAGATAGCCAGAGCACTCAAGGCGAGCGCCCTAACCCACTAAGCTATCGGGCGGCCCCTAAAAACCTGGCCAGATACCGTTCTGTTCTCAACTTCCCGCCACTCGTTGACTCTCGGTGCTTTAATGACGCCATGCTGTAGACCCCGTATGTAGCCAGATATCTCCGTTCCCCAACGTGTGCATGGTCAATGAGTATGGCCCCCGCCCTCGGCGAATTGGCCGCCATTATCCCGTATTATCGTTATTTACCGGTGCCGCGGTTTGCCGCCCGGGAGCTGACCACGTTTTGCCGACTGGCTGACTTGACCTTGACCTTGAAGTCTTGACGAGGTCACTGGGCGGGAGCCTTAGCGGATCCACGGTACACGGTAGGTGTCACCGGCGGATGGGAGGGTTGGGGGGGGGGTGCACTCGGTGGCGAGAGCTTTGTGCTCCGGTCTTGCTCATGTCTAACAAATTTGTCTTTTGGTAATTATCCTTTAAAGCCGGAAGGACTACAGGACTTGAGAGAAAGCCCTGTAACAGGGAAGGATATGCAGCTGTTTCTTCTGTTATTACAGAACTGAAACAGGGGACAGACGTCGTTTGCGGGCATTTCGTTTGCAAGCTTGTATTGTGTAAATTGGACCTGAGCAATAATTCCTCGTCGTTTATATGATGGTAGATGGATTGATGATTTAGGCCACGTGTGTGTGGATGAAAGCGAGGTCGGTGGTCGGTGGTCGGGCGGTGGCAATGCTACCTAATGGCGCTGCTATAGTTACCGTGAGGGACGAGGCTAATTATCCAGTGTTTCAGACTTACCCAACTGTTATAGCCTTGTCTCCCCATTTGTCGTGTTATTAACGTGTATTTACATTGGAATTTAATCTGAAACTTAGCCCCCTCCCTGTCTATGTCTCTGCCTCTCTATCTCCCCACTCTCTGTCTCTATCTGTCTCCCTACCCCCTCTATCACTATCTCCCCATCCCCTCTCTCTATCTCTCTTTCCCCCTTTGTCTCTCTCTGTTCTGTTTCTGTCCCGTCCTCTGTTGCTAAACCCCCAATTTCCGGTCTGTTTTCACTGCTTGCTTTTTAGTACCGCATAAACTGCAAAGGAATACACAAAAGGACACCTGTGTTGCCTCGGCCAGAATCTGTTTGAATGAGATTGCTCCTACATCTCGGCGGCCGAGAGTGGGCTCAAGGTAACCGGGCAGCGGTGGTGGGCGGGGGGAGGGGGGAGGGGGGGGCACACTGTGGCAAACCCTCTTTCTTGACCTTGAGTACATTCCTTGGGGCATCCACACCCATTACGTGTTATCCAGCCGTCTTCATAAAAGGCGGTTCTTCTGGACTTATGAATCATGCCATTATGCGGCGGTTTGCTTTGTTGTAGCGAGGAGACTGTGTGGGTGGTGAGGTGATGGTGGCGCAAAGTGGCAGCGTATCCCCTATCCGATAGGCCTTCTTCTGTTGCACGATACGAGTAGAGTTCTTCTCAATTGCTCTTTGTGTGGGGTGAGGGATCGACCTTCTAGCGCGTTCGGCTCTTGTGGACGATGGTTGATGATGCCTGTTATAGGTTTCACATCGGCTAGTATGTGAGTTCGGGCCCCGCCTGTGCAAGTGACGTCTCAGATAAAACAAATCTCTCTAAATGCTCGTTTTGACCTTGCGTTGTTATGTTTTCATGTTCTTAATTATGCTGTATTGCATACCTTTGTTGCAGTCTTCAGTAAAACACTGTACACCCCTGACCTAATAGATTCTATCAACAATGATAATTACAATGACTTTTATTCGCAGAATAAGATTTACTGACACATAGATAGCATGCGGATAATAATGATTTTATGTGATTTGGCTCTCTCTTAGTAGCCCTATGAGATTACACTTGGTGATATGGATGAGGATTAAGGCAATGAAGGGGACTAAATTATTACCCGTGTCGTTAAAATGTACTGGACTCAGTAAACTAAGGCTTTGCTACGTCACGTTCTACATATATAATATATCATTATATTATTATTGCAGGAGTCATTTGCTCCCATTGGCAAGACAAAGCAACTTGTCCAGAAAGCATGCCTTGAAATTAATTGTACCGCTTCGTTTTTCTTCTCTTCTTCACTCTTGTCCACGCATCGTTCCTTCCCCTTTCTCTCCCGCTGTATCTGAATTAAAACAAAAACTATAACGCCCCCACCCCCCCCCCCCCCCGACTTCCCCATCCCGCCACATTGCTGCCCCGCCCACCACCCCCCCCCCCTCCTTTCAACCCCCCCCACCCCCCGTCTTCCCTCGCCCGCCACCTTTCTGCCCCGCCCCTCCCCCTGCCCCTACGGCCACTGACCACACGGACACAGGAAGGGAAGGCGAGGGACTGAAGGACGTGGCCATGCAAGCCACCTGCAGACTGAAGGCAGCCCTGTCGAACGAAAGGGAAACCAGGCAGAAGCTACAAGAAGAGAGCGAGCAACTCAAGGCAAGTTCATCATTAACGACTGTATAGGGTGTTGTTTTTCCTTCCCCTTTGCTTCAATACTCCCCCCTCCCCCTCCCCACGCCAGGTTTCCCCCACTTTTTTTGTATCCGGACGGATAGGTGTGTGATTGGCTTTAATTTGTTGTTTGTCCGCGCCGCGCTAGCCATCTGGTAACGTTCACATTTTACCGCTATTTGAGGTCGCTGAGTAAGCATATGTGAGTGCGAGATATCGGATATCTTGTCTGGAGGAAAAAATTATCTTGCCTTACAGTGCAGGAAAGAAGCGCACATTAAGTTCATGCCAAATAAGAGGAGCGAGTGCTCTTCATGGGTGGAATCCGTTTCGCAGAGATTTACGTTGGTCGATGAAGTGGGGAATATGAAACGGTAATGCATTAACTAACCATCTAGGAATTATCACTGGAGGATGCCGCAAGGTATATCATATTATATATATTTACTACCCGTCTACCTACTATAAATAGCTAGATGAGTCCTGGATACGGTTATGAAAAACGGTTATTGTCAGGGTCGGGGATGGTTGTTATTGTCAGGGTCGGTGATGGTTTATATTGTCAGGTTCGGGGATGGTTGTTATTGTGGTGATGGTTGCTATTGTCAGAGTTGGTGATGGTTGTTATTGTCAGAGTTGGTGATAATTGTTATTGTCAGAGTTGGTGATGGTTGTTATTGTGAGTGTCGGCGATGGTTTTTATTTTCAGGGTCGGGGGTGATTGTTATTGTGAATGTCGGTGATGGTTGTTATTGTCAGGGTCGGTGATGGTTGTTATTGTGGTGATGGTTGCTATTGTCAGAGTTGGTGATGGTTGTTATTGTCAGAGTTGGTGATAATTGTTATTGTCAGAGTTGGTGATGGTTTTTATTGTCAGGGTCGATGATGGTTGTTATTGTCAGAGTTGATGATTGTTGTCAGGGTCGGGGATGGTCGTTATTGTCAAGGTCGGTGATGGTTGTTATTGTCAGAGTTGATGATTGTTGTTGTCAGGGTAGGGGATGGTCGTTATTGTCAGGGTCGGTGATGGTTGTTTTGGTCAAGGTCGGTGATGGTTGTTATTGTCAGGGTCGGTGATGGTTGTTATTGTCAGGGTCGGTGATGGATGTTATGGTCAAGGTCGGTGAGGGTTGTTATTGTCAGGGTCGGTGATGCTTGTTATTGTCAGGGTCGGTGATGGATGTTATGGTCAAGGTCGGTGATGGTTGTTATTGTCAGGGTCGGTGATGGTTGTTATTGTCAGGGTCGGGGATGGTTGTAATGGTCAAGGTCGAGGGTGGTTGTTATTGTCAGGGTCGGTGATGGTTGTTATTGTCAGGGTCGGTGATGGTTGTTATTGTCAGGGTCGGTGATGGTTGTCATTGTCAAGGTTGGTGATGGTTGTCATTGTCAGGGTCGGTGATGGTTGTTATGGTCAAGGTCGGTGATGGTTGTTATTGTCAGGGTCGGTGATGGATGTTATGGTCAAGGTCGGTGATGGTTGTTATTGTCAGGGTCGGTGATGGTTGTTATTGTCAGGGTCGGTGATGGTTGTTATGGTCAAGGTCGGTGATGGTTGTTATGGTCAAGGTCGGTGATGGTTGTTATTGTCAGGGTCGGTGATGGTTGTTATGGTCAAGGTCGGTGATGGTTGTTATGGTCAAGGTCGGTGATGGTTGTTATTGTCAGGGTCGGTGATGGTTGTTATTGTCAGGGTCGGTGATGGATGTTATGGTCAAGGTCGGTGAGGGTTGTTATTGTCAGGGTCGGTGATGCTTGTTATTGTCAGGGTCGGTGATGGATGTTATGGTCAAGGTCGGTGATGGTTGTTATTGTCAGGGTCGGTGATGGTTGTTATTGTCAGGGTCGGGGATGGTTGTAATGGTCAAGGTCGAGGGTGGTTGTTATTGTCAGGGTCGGTGATGGTTGTTATTGTCAGGGTCGGTGATGGTTGTTATTGTCAGGGTCGGTGATGGTTGTCATTGTCAAGGTTGGTGATGGTTGTCATTGTCAGGGTCGGTGATGGTTGTTATGGTCAAGGTCGGTGATGGTTGTTATTGTCAGGGTCGGTGATGGATGTTATGGTCAAGGTCGGTGATGGTTGTTATTGTCAGGGTCGGTGATGGTTGTTATTGTCAGGGTCGGTGATGGTTGTTATGGTCAAGGTCGGTGATGGTTGTTATGGTCAAGGTCGGTGATGGTTGTTATTGTCAGGGTCGGTGATGGTTGTTATGGTCAAGGTCGGTGATGGTTGTTATGGTCAAGGTCGGTGATGGTTGTTATTGTCAGGGTCGGTGATGGTTGTTATTGTCCTGGTCGGTGATGGTTGTTATTGTCAGGGTCGGTGATGGTTGTTATGGTCAAGGTCGGTGATGGTTGTTATTGTCAGGGTCGGTGATGGTTGTTATGGTCAAGGTCGGTGATGTTTGTTATTGTCAGGGTCGGTGATGGTTGTTATTGTCCTGGTCGGTGATGGTTGTTATTGTCCTGGTCGGTGATGGTTGTTATTGTCAGGGTCGGTGATGGTTGTTATGGTCAAGGTCGGTGATGGTTGTTATTGTCAGGGTCGGTGATGGTTGTTATGGTCAAGGTCGGTGATGGTTGTTATTGTCAGGGTCGGTGATGGTTGTTATTGTCCTGGTCGGTGATGGTTGTTATTGTCAGGGTCGGTGATGGTTGTTCTGGTCAAGGTCGGTGATGGTTGTTATCGTCAGGGTCGGTGGTGGTGGTTATTGTCAGGGTCGGTGATGGTTGTTATTGTCAGGGTCGGTGATGGTTGTTATGGTCAAGGTCGGTGATGGTTGTTATTGTCAGGGTCGGTGATGGTTGTTATTTTCCTGGTCGGTGATGGTTGTTATTGTCAGGGTCGGTGATGGTTGTTATGGTCAAGGTCGGTGATGGTTGTTATTGTCAGGGTCGGTGATGGTTGTTATGGTCAAGGTCGGTGATGGTTGTTATTGTCCTGGTCGGTGATGGTTGTTATTGTCCTGGTCGGTGATGGTTGTTATTGTCAGGGTCGGTGATGGTTGTTCTGGTCAAGGTCGGTGATGGTTGTTATTGTCAGGGTCGGTGATGGTTGTTATGGTCAAGGTCGGTGATGGTTGTTATTGTCAGGGTCGGTGATGCTTGTCATTGTCCGCGTCGGTGAGGAATGTCGTTCTTATGGTTTTGCGTTTTGTGAAATCAATTTTAGCGAAATTCTGGCCTTATATTGGTTCTATGGGACACATTAAACAGTTGTCAGGGTTCCCACAGGTCAGGGAAAACAGGGAAAATGATGAAAACAAATTCCCTGCAGGGAAAAATCTGGGAATTTTATTTTCAAGCCAAAATCAGGGAAAAATCAGGGAATTTTAGAAACCAAGATTGCATTTTGGCCACTGTTCAATCCCAGTCACTACTAATATCTAGAAGGTTATGAATTGCCTGTCTTATATGGTTAGTAATATCCCAATAGGTAAATAGTTATGGGCCTGATCTTGTATAATTATGCAATGGCATGTATGACAGAAGTTTTCTTCCTATCATTTATGTTCACGCTTTAAGACTCTCACTGCACTAAGACCTGAATTTTGAAGAAACAATTGTTTACATGTCTATAATTAAAGACTTGTGCTTGAAGCCCAAACGGATTTGAGCAACATTGGTCTCAGAGCTTTTTCTTAATTGGGTCTATGTCCACAGAATAAAATTTGGCTTTTTTTGTTGTGTTGTACGAGGTGTATTGCATTGAAATGCATTCCAACCAGAAATATTGCAGTTGTCAGGGTTAGCAGACAGTTATATTTTAGATGACGTAAGAGTCAAGTAAAAAATATTATTTTTTTCTTGCGAATGCTAAGGATGTGATTATAACTGTGTGCCAACTAAGTAAGTCAAGAATCCCGTTATGTTCTTCGCATTGCTCTGCTGTGGGTGATTCGTGTGGTACAAACTTTGTTCCCGAGGAAAACGTCGCATTCCTCCTTGAACTAAGGAACTAAATATGAGAGTTACCCTGATGAATTCTAATTGATCTGGCGGTCTGTAAACAATGAAAAGTGTCCACTATTGCTCACACACATAATCCTTAATAATAATCCAAAAAGAGGGCTAATTGATACACTGAGACCCGGGGGTGGGGGTCTTCATACATTGCTATGGGCAGGGGGGGGCGCGGTAAAGCCATATTTTCACCGCCAAAATCTGCACGGAAGGGGTATTTTTCATGCGGAAGCCCGCTCTGTGAACGCACATTTTCAGCACCCCCCTCCCCAGGCGCAAGCTTTAGAATATCCGCATCAAATCAAGTGCATCAAATCGAGTGCATTCGTTCGCATAGGTATATTTTCCCAGCAAAAATACACTTTATAGGTTCTCGATGGCCGAGTTTAATTTTACAGGTACATTTCTTTACCACTAAGATATGTCTATTGCAGTAAGTAAAGTCTGAAGTATTAAAGAAAACTGATCTGTCATGAAAACCTAACATAATTTCGTTCTCTGATATAATTATATCATCAACCAACTTTTATATTGTGTTTGACATCGTCCCATTATTCTTTAACCAAGTTGCATTTATAAAAATAATGTATGGTGGTGTCTGGCTAGTTGCATACGTTACATAGATTTGACTGAGACGTTTTCCTTCTGTGTAACTGACTATTAGTTAGATAAATGTTATGGAGTATTTTCCATTGCAGCGAAATCAATTGCGTTTCCTTAGTAACCAGGCAAACTTCCAAATTTGTCTGAGCTGGTTGATATTCTGGTTCGTCGATATAGAACTCATCTTATTTGAAAAAAAACAACAGTTGAGCTACCCCTTTGCAATTTTACAATTAACTTGAAATTAGTTAGCGGACAGTCGGTTACCTTCTGATATAATTTAACGTAGTCAAATATGATTCCAGATTTTATCCAGCGCTTCATATACAGTGGCATACCTTGGTATAATAATTAATCGTTATTCCATAATATTTGAGCAGATGAGGATATTTGACCGTTCGTTACATTGTCGTCACCGAGACAGTTGTCCAACCACAATCTTAATTATTTAATTCCATAAAACGATGGAAATTTATTCGGCACACCTCTTAGCTGGCCAAATGAGACTACTTTTATACACTAATAACCCAAGATGTTGAAGGTGACAAGCTTTTTGATTACTCAGGGAAAGTTTCAATGACTCAGGGAGAAATCAGGGAAAAATAAGGGAATTAGTTTTTGTGTTTCCTGTGGGAACCCTGAGTTGTGTTCGTAACAATAGGCAAAACACCTATGAATTGATGTTGACATTGGCAGACAACCCTCATCTGATTTTATAGAAGAGTACATTGTATCGCATTAATTTAGCCAGGAAATGGTCTTACGCGTGTAACAAAATGCCATTGATGAACACGCGACGAGAAAATCAGAGCGAACGGAATCTCATCAACTTTGTAGTTGGTGTCATCAACTAACTCGTTCCAGAGCCAATGGAGAAAAAACACGTTTGTGTCCTTTTTATGACTATTAGGTTTTGTTTCTTTTGACGTTGGTTGGTCGGACAACCCCTGGCGATGTAAACTGACTCTCGGTGCCTGGTGCTTGTGATAAACTGGACACGGGCACGACAGCGAATTTTCTCTGTCGGATGACGAAGATTAACGTGGCGACTGGTTGAGGAAATATTGCCATAATTGTTTTTATTATATTATGTCATTATTACGTTATAGATGGCTGCCCGTCAATCGAATCCCGTCATTCTCTTTGAATAAGGGGACCTCCCTCGTGTAGTGGTTAGCTCACTGTGCCGCAAATGAATAGGTCATTAGTTCTAATCCTTCCCCGGGACCTAATCTGGGGCATGTCTCATCCATTTATCCTTGAGCGTCGCGGGAGGTCTGAAAGCGACCTAAAACACCATTTAAAAAAGAAAGTCTTCAAGTAGTCTGTTTAAAGCAACTTTCTTACATGCGCCAGCTTAGATTTTTTACATTTTAGAATCAAGACTGAAAGTATCTTAAAATTCTGTAAAACAACAATTTCAACATAAAACTGCGCGGACGTCCTAGCGAGCCGCAGTCGACATCACACAGAACACCTAAAGCCCAGCACACACCTCAAAAGTTTCCGAAACTTCGTCTCCAAAACTTTGTTTCCGAAAATTTGTTTCCGAAACCGACCCGTACACACCTAAAGTTTCTGCGACACAAAGTTTCCGAAGCTTTTCTTTGAGTTATATTCATCTCTACATTTCCCCCTCTCTCTGGGGGGAAGTCCACTTACTGGGTGAGGGGGTGGGGGGCAATTGAGGGGTAATAATAATTTCGTGAACTGGGAATAGGGTATTAGCCGACCGCCGTGATCAAGGATTTTCATTAATCGTGAACTGGGAATTTTAATATTAAATAACCGTGAATCGGGAAATCGTCATTTTAGTATCGTGCATCTGCCCTTTCATTGCATGTGGCGAGTTCTGCTTTTAATTCATCGTGGCCTGAGAATAAAGAAATTATTCTTCGTGATCTGGGAACACGACCCCCCCCCCCCCCCCTTGCCTCCCACCTTACTGGATTTATGCGACACAAAGTATCAGCATTTTTATTTATGTCTCTTCTTTAGCCAATGGACATTAGCATTAAATGGCTGACAATCGCGGACCAATTGCTGCCTGCGGAGCTGCTGTTGTTTTATTGAATATTTTGCGACGAAGGCGGCGACGACTACATCGTCAAACATGGGTCCGTGAGTGGATTCGTAATCGTTCTCAGCAAGGCAAGCGGCAACCACATAATATTGCGTCTCTGAGTCCATTGTCAGGTTGCATGAGTGCGTATTAGCCTAGTGTTGTCACATGTTTCCACTCGCTGCCACGTGACAGTAAGTCGAGTACTCATTGGTTGTAATACTAATGATGTGGAAACTTTGTTTCCCAAATTCAAACATGCTAGAACTTCGGGCACAACGTTTCGGAAACAAAGTTTCGGGAACATCCCGGTAGACATAAGCGTGTTTCAACGGAAACCAATTTTCGGAAACAAATTTTCGGAAACAAAGTTTCGGAAACAGAGTTCCGGAAACAAAGTTTCGGAAACAAAGTTTCCGAAACAAAGTTTCGAAAAGAAACGCAGGGATATAAAGCCGGCCGCCAACTTTTGCTCCGGTGAACAAATTTGCTTCTCTCCGGATACCCCACAGGTTTACATGGTGAACAAATTTGCTTCTCTCCGGATACCCCACAGGCTTACATGATTTAAATTCAACACAGAATATATTTATTTCACATGTAGAAGAGGTTGGTGATATAAAAATTACAGAACATATTGCTTTAACTGCGGTAGAAGCTCGGTCAAGCGATGTAGACAGGCGGCTGGCGTTTAAAAGCTGTTAAGAGATATCAGGCGTGATGCACTATTTGTCCTTGAGACTGCAATCAATATCGGTATGGAGTGTACTTTGGTAAACCCTTTGTGCGCGTTGCACTGTACATTATTCTGCTGCAAAGTTTCTCATTTGCTTTCCTTCGCGGTTGTATCGGGTTTCTTTGCGCGGCTTCGGAAGCCTTCTATTCAGGGTTACGCCACGTCGATCGTTCATTCAATGATGCCGTACGTATCAATTTCGTTTGCCTTGACGATTTTCTTTCCGTTGAAACGGGTTAATCAAAACTAGACCTTGGTCTATAGTGTTGTATACCAGACTACCATATATAGTGTATGCATACGCTGGTAATGACTGTTCGCCGGCCAAGTGTCCTGTTGTATACATGTAGGGGTCTGGAAGGGGTAAATGGCGACACGCGACACGGGCATATTTGAAAAATCGACATCTGACATTGACCACCAAATTCCGAGACTGAAGATCTGAAAAAGCGACATCGACACAGATTTTAAACGATTAAACAGATTAAAAACGATCGGGCTACAATTGTAAGCGAGAGAAGAAGGGGTGGGGGGGTGTAGGTGAAGGCGGATGTGTGCGCCGAGGTCTTCGTCACGACTGTCTTTGTCTTCGGCTAAATATGTCTTGTTCTTGCTAATGAAACATACCTGTTGTTGCAATGAGTTTTTGTGGTCGAGGCTCTGATTGTGTTGCCAGGACCGCTTCAGAAATTATTGTTTGGTGTTATTTACTAGCAAAGTAATTCTTGCAGACATCGAGGCACTCTACTATTAGCGGCAGAAAAATATGAGGTGCAAGGTTTAAACATACATATCTTTTCCATTGTGTAACACATAATATATTAGTCATAACACGCAGTATATTAGTCAAAGCACGCTATAATATTGTCGCGGCACTGCACACTACATTGTCGAAGGAAGAGATAAGGAATAATGTGGAGTCTTGTGTGTGGGGAGGAAGACGAAGTGACTGTCAGTATCACGTCTCGTCGCCAGACGTAACAACATTGACTTACCGATCACCAAGGTGTCGTTATAATGGTGCTGGGAGCCCTGGGCGGCCATTTGTGTGACAGAGTGGTGTCAAAAGGTGTCCTGGTGTCAAACGGGTCCCGCAAGTAGTCCTCTCGTGTATATTGTTGGCATTGTTGACAAATTGATGAGGTCGGCTTTGTCTTTCCTTAAAGTCTTTCTTTTAGCACAAAAACTTACGATGAAGATTTTGGCGAGTTGTGGGATTTGTGTTTCTTTTGAACACACAAACCCGGATTTAGTGCCAGTTGAACCTTGATCGACGTTGAATGTATCGGCAGTTAGCCTCCACTCCTGATGGGTCCTACCATCGGCCTTGACCCCCCTTTGATGGGTTCTACCATCGGCCTTGATCCCCCTTTGATGGCTTCTACCATCGGCCTTAATCCCCTTTGATGCGTCCTACCATCGGCCTTGATCTTCTTTGATGGGTTGTACCATCGGCCTTAATCCCCTTTGTAGGGTTGTACCATCGGCCTTAATCCCCTTTGATGGGTTGTACCATCGGCCTTAATCCCCTTTGATGGGTTGTACCATCGGCCTTGATCCACTTTGATGGGTTGTACCATCGACCTTGATGCACTTTGATGGGTCCGACCTTTGGCCTTGATCCCCCTGTGATGGGTTCTTCCATCGGCCTTGATCCCCCTATGAGGTCTACCATGGGCCTTGATCCCTCTTTGATGGGTTCTACCATCGGCCTTGATCCCCCTTTGATGGGTCCCTGGCCTGGTCAACTCCATTTAATCCACACAAGGACTTTTATTCGTTCATTCTCATCTCGAACTTTTGTTTTGGATTCACCATTGTAACCTCTCCAAGACGTCTTTTTATTTGCTTGTTGACACTGTGCATTGGCTCCCGATTCAGCCAATACATCCCGGCGAAGTCTTGTCATAGGGGGCGCTGCCGCTGTTGTTCTCTCGCAGGGCCTATTGCATTCGACATGGCCTGTGGAGTTCCGCTTTGCAGGCTCCAGCCGAAACGTATGTAAATAAAGATTTGATTTGCCCGTCATGTTGTTAGTTTTTCCAGTCTGGGTTTAATAACATTAGCGGCCTGGGTGTGTCATGTTTTTTTTTATTGCCGGTGGCAGACCCAGATGACAGCTTTGTATTTAAGCACTTTGTGTTGGGCTCTGTTGAGTATCTCTGCCAGGTCATGGTGAGCCAAAGTGTTGGGCTCTGTCGAGTATCTCTGCCGGGTCATAGTGAGCCAAAGTGTTGGGCTCTGTCGAGTATCTCTGTAGTTGTCTCTTTGGCTGATATTTTACCCTTTCTTTCAATCTACAGATTTCAATGTCCTTTGAAGAAGCCAACAATCCATGGAATTATTTTCGCCCCGTCGTCTCGTTCGGATGAAAAATTCGAATGCTCAAGTGTCGAATGCTACTCATCTATTTACGGTCCGGGTGTTCGATGTATAGGCCCTCTACTGGTGGGTGACGGTCCCGTCGGCTCAGTGGATACACCCTCCCCTCCAACCCCTATCCCCGCTCTCCACGTCACAGGTAACCCTCACCGGTAGATCCCCCCCCCCCTTCCCCATCCTTACGTCCGCCCCCTTCCAAGTCCTCACTCCGCAACCAATACCCCGATTATTACTTCTGGCGGTGACATTGCTCCTGCTAAGGCGCCCACATCTATTCCCAAAGCGGCTGTGAACAAATGGGCCAATGGCCTTCTGCAACGAGAGGGAGAGTTGGAAAGCGTGAAACGCAAAACTGGTGGTTAGAGCCGCCTTGAGTTACTGCAGCGCCCCTTGCGGCGAGGTGGGGAGGCTGGCCGGACGGCGGGCCAGAACCTGACGGTTGTACTACATGAAAGAGTCCGCAAAATCCATTTTTGTTCTTGAAATGAGGAAATACCGGTGTGTATGACATATAACCAGGCCGTAAGATCACCGCGTTTAACAGAGCCTGCTGTTGTGTAACCGGGTGAACTGCGTGGAGCCATGTGATTATCCTATAATAGGGAACAATGAGCATTTCCGGTCGTCTTATGATCCGATTATTATCTATATTTGTATCGATCATGAAAGAAAACGATGCACACTAAAAGCAATTGACATGAAGGATCATTTCGGACGTACAAATATAACGCAGAATATAATCCAATTCCTCAGTAGATGTAAAACTCTCATGATGACACGCTTTTTAGATGTCGGCACAGATGGCGTCACTTATATGACGTGACCGAGCGTGCCTCAAAAAAAGTACGTGTCTTTGGGGCAAAAGTCTTATTGTACTAAGCTTATATAGGATATATAAATCAACATGATCAAGGGATGTTTAGAACAAACTTACGTTATTTCATCCATTGAATTATTAAGGCAGCAAGTATAGTGGAATATGCTAGGAGAGTTCTAATTGGTTAATGTATGAAGCATGGTGATCATGTCGCCAACACCATTGGACAAGGCGACTCCCAATCTGTGTGGCGCGGTGACGTCGGTACCATGGAGTCAATGACGCATGCGCACTCCACCTGATACGCGCGGCCCAATCCGCCGTCTGGCGATTCCACGTCCCTTTAAATGTCTCTCCCGTGATTGCTTTACGAATCTGAGTGACCGAGTCAGGCTCAACAACGGGTTCTAAAGGGACAAAGGTGACCATTGGGACCCAGCCCCTCAGCCCCCCCCCCCCCCCCCCAGCCCCTCAGCCCCCGCTCCTCCCTCTCCCTGCCCCTCTCCTGGCCTGTCCAGCCCTTGCCCCAGTCGCTTCCCCCTTCCTTCCCCGGCCGGCCGTTCCCCAAGTCGCTTCTCCCCCTCCTTCCCCGTACAGCCCCGCCCTGCCCCTCCCGCCTTCTCCGTTCAGCCCTTTCCCCCGCCTGCCCGCCATCCCCTTCCCACCTTCCCCGTCAAGCCCTTCCCCCCGGCCTGCCCGCAAACCCCACTCACCCCTCCACACACACCGATACATGGGTTGGCTGCTGTGAATGTCCTCGTTGCCGAGAGGGCTAGGAGGGCTATCAATTAGGACGGGGGAGAGGGCGCCGCGGTCGTCGTGTTGAGCGTCTATACCCTTGACGGGAGCACGCTCCCCGGACCGCTGTCCACGTCCCACCCACTCTCCTGCTCGATATATTATCCTTTAACCTTCCGCAACCGGCGGCCGCCGACCCAACCACGTGATCGTCAGTCATTACCACGTCTTCCCCTCTCTTCAGTGGCCGTCGCTTCTCGCCTGTGTTTTTGTCCTCGTTTTCTTTCTGTCATTGAAACCCTCATTCTTGCCTGATCGGTGCTTGCTCCTGGCCTTCTTCTTCTTTTTCTCCTTTATATAATTTCATTGAGTATTTTTCATATTTCATCACGGTAACTTATATGGACAAGTATTAAACCAAAAAGCAAAGTTGGGCAAAAATTGGCAGAATATCTAGTCACCGAAAGCACAGAAAAAGGGCTTTCTTTTTTGGTTTGGTTCTGCTGTTAAGGCCCCGTTGTGCCTGGTCTCTCGCAGTTTCTAATACCTCCTTTTTCCGTAGTAAATCGCATCGCTGGCTAGGCTGATATCGATGGCCATTCTGCGCTGAGAGATGCTTCCAGCGAGTATGACGACTCTGCAGTTGCCCAGGGAAGCTCCGGTGAGACAGTTAACCCGCACCAAGATAGCCACTGACCTTTCAGTTTCTTCCTACGTTTTAAGCACTTCGTCCAAGAGACGCCATGTCGTTCCCTTTGGCCCTGTTTTCCTTATTTGGGATTCGTATTATAGTCTTTTTTTCTCCTTCTGCCGATTCAGCCAATTATCTTTTTGACCTGTGGATTTGGATACTTCGTTCGCTGTGATAAAAACCCTCCTGCAAAAACCCATGCGCGCTTTTCCATCTCGCGGCAAAGTGGTACCAGATGTCGCCGGAAATGTTATTCATTAGAAAAGATTTCCAGCGTGGCGTGCTCGGCCGTAAGCCTGCGCCGGTCTCCCTACCGTCGGCCGCCGACTATTGCCTCACGGTCGCTTCCATCCATTCCAAAGGCAAAAATCTCAACCACGCGACGTTTTTCTCCATCTTATAGTCACCTGTGTTGGTACCGTCATCGCCGACCGGAAGCGGCTATCCGCCCAGGCCCGCCATAAGTGGGTATCCCTGAAAGCTTCTCGCCCATTTACATTCGTCGTGATGTTTCCATATGATAATGAAAAAAAAAACAGTAGCTTTGAAATTCATGCACAGAGTGATGATGCATTTTGATTCACTTGATGTGTTACTGTCTTCGGTCTGTTACTTTGTAGCACATCGTTTTTGCCCGCCAGCATCAGACGTTCCGACCAGGCGAAATCAGATCATGTCTCACTGGCTTCCTGCCTGCTCCTTGTGGAAATGTCAGATATCTTGATATGTTCTATACCGGAAAGTGGACTGTATATTTTATTCAGATGATTCGGAACTTTTTTGCCCCCTGGTGATAATCGTTCATGATTTATTCATATTTAAGGTGCATGTGTTCATTGGAACAGCTGTCTGAATTAAGTTTTTTAACTGGGTGGTGGTGCTTCAGTACAAAATAGAAACATTTAATTTGAAACAAAGCACACCATTTTTACAATGGAGAACAAATTGCTTTAAAGTGAAATAGATCAACTTAAATATGTTTCTTCATACAGTTTAGCTTCACATTTAATAATATGGCTTGGTTATAAAGTTTTCCTTTGTCATCGGAAGACCTTAAATGGCCGACATCTGCAAGGTTGTTATATTTTAGGTCCTTTCCACATACCCAATCATAGAAGCTGCCGTGTAAATCACTAGAATAATTCACGTACTCAATCATAGAAGCTGCCATGTAAATCACTGGAATAATCCATGTACTCACTCATAGAAGTTGCCGTGTAAATCCCTGGAATAATTCACGTACTCAATCGTACAAGTTTTCATGTGAGTCACTGGAATAATTCACGTACTCAATCTTAGAAGTTGCCATGTAAATCACAAGAATGGTTCACGTACTCAATCATAGAAATGGCCGTGTAAATCACTGGAATAATTCACGTACTCAATCTTAGAAGTTGCCATGTAAATCACTGGAATAATTCTCGTACTCAAACTTAGAAGTTGCCATGTAAATCACTGGAATAATTCACGTACTCAAACTTAGAAGTTGCCATGTAAATCACTGGAATAATTCACGTACTCAATCTTAGAAATTGTCATGTAAATCACTGGAATAATTCGCGTACTCAATCATAGAAGCTGCCGTATAAACCACAAGATGGGTTCACGAACTCAATTATACAAGTTGCCATGTAAATCACAAGAAGGGTTGACGTACTCAATCATAGAAGTTGCCATGTAAATCACAAGAAGGGTTGACGTACTCAATCATAGAGGTTGCTATGTAAATCAAAAGAATGGTTCACGTACTCAATCATAGAAGTTGCCATGTAAATCACAAGAAGGGTTGACGTACTCAATCATAGAAGTTGCCGTGTAAATCACTGGAATAATTCGCGTACTCAATCATAGAAGCTGCCATGTAAAACACAAGGCCGGTTAACGTACTCATTCATAGAAGCTGCCGTGTAAAACACAAGATTCGAACCACGCACCGGCCGCTCGAGCTGGCCTAATAGCGCACCATAGACAATGGTCACCGTGCTACATACTGGGCCAAGGGGCGATGGCGTGTCGGGGCTTCTTGGTCCTCGCAAATAGATAAGCATCATTTTTGAGAAGCTCGAGCGCTTTTTAGTTTAATGTCCATAATATATCACCATCTGGTGCTCATCTGCATTGAAACATCTACCTTAACTGCACGTTGAGTAGAATTCATTTGACATCTTCCACTTTCTCCTAAGATGCTCTGACCCCGGTTGTGCTCCCTCTGTGCCCCCTCTATACCTCCCTCTATGCGCCCCTCTGTGCCCCCCTCTGTGCCTCCCTGTATGCCTCTCTCTCTGCCTCCCTCAATGCCTCCCTCTGTGCCCCCCTCTGAGCCCCCCTCTGTGCCCCCTCTGTGCCCCCCTCTATACCTCTATGTCTCCCTCTGGGCCCTCCTCTGTGCCCCCCTCTATCTCTCTCTCTGTGTCTCCCTCAATGCCTCTCTGTGCCCCCCTCTGTGCCCCCCTCTGTGCCTCCCTATATGCCCCCCTCTGTGCCTCCCTCTGTGCCCCCTCTGTGCCTCCCTCTGTGCCCCCCTCTGTGCCTCCCTATATGCCCCCCTCTGTGCCCCCCTCTGTGCCCCCTCTGTGCCCCCCTCTGTGCCCCCCTCTGTGCCTCCCTCTGTGCCTCCCTCTGTGCCCCCCTCTGTGCCTCCCTTTGTGCCCCCCTCTGTGCCCCCCCTCTGTGCCTCCCTCTGTGCCCCCTCTGTGCCTCCCTCTGTGCCCCCTCTATGCCCCCCTCTGTGCCCCCTCTGTGCCCCCTCTGTGCCTCCCTCTGTGCCCCCCTCTGTGCCTCCCTATATGCCCCCCTCTGTGCCCCCCTCTGTGCCCCCTCTGTGCCTCCCTCTGTGCCTCCCTCTGTGCCCCCCTCTGTGCCTCCCTTTGTGCCCCCCTCTGTGCCCCCCCTCTGTGCCTCCCTCTGTGCCCCCTCTGTGCCCCCCTCTGTGCCCCCTCTATGCCCCCCTCTGTGCCCCCCTCTGTGCCCCCTCTGTGCCTCCCTCTGTGCCCCCCTCTGTGCCTCCCTTTGTGCCCCCCTCTGTGCCCCCCTCTGTGCCCCCTCTGTGCCTCCCTCTGTGCCCCCTCTGTGCCTCCCTCTGTGCCCCTCTCTGTGCCTCCCTCTGTACCCCCTCCATGTCTTTCTGTGCCCCCCTCTGTGCCCCCCTCTGTGCCTCCCTCTGTACCCCCTCCATGTCTTTCTGTGCCCCCCTCTGTGCCCCTCTCTGTGCCTCCCTCTGTACCCCCTCCATGTCTTTCTGTGCCCCCCTCTGTGCCCCCCTCTGTGCCTCCCTCTATGCCCCCCTCTGTGCCCCCCTCTGTGCCCCCCTCTGTGCCTCCCTCTGTGCCTCCCTCTATGTCTCTCTCTGCCTCCCTCAATGCATCCCGCTATGTCTCTCCCTGTGCCTCCCTCAATGCCTCCCTCTGTGCCTCCCTCTGTGCCCCCCTCCATGTCTCTCTGTGCCCCCCTCTGTGCCCCCCTCTGTGCCCCCCTCTGTGCCTCCTTCAATGCCTCCCTCTGTGCCTCCCTCTGTGCCCCCCTCTGTGCCTCCCTCTGTGCCTCCCTCTGTGCCCCCATCCATGTCTCTCTGTGCCCCCCTCTGTGCCTCCCTCTATGCCCCCCTCTGTGCCCCCCTCTGTGTCTCCCTCTGTGCCTCCCTCTGTGCCCCCCTCTGTGCCCCCCTCTGTGCCTCCCTCTATGCCCCCCTCTGTGCCCCCCTCTGTGCCTCCCTCTGTGCCTCCCTCTGTGCCCCCCTCTGTGCCTCCCTCTATGCCTCTCTCTATGTCTCTCTGTGTGCCCCCCTCTATGCCTCTCTCTATTTGTCTCTCTGTGCCCCTCTCTATGCCTCTCTCTATGTCTCTGTGTGCCCCCCTCTATGCCTCTCTCTATCTGTCTCTCTGTGCCCCCCTCTATGCCTCTCTCTATGTCTCTCTGTGTGCCCCCCTCTATGCCTCTCTCTATCTGTCTCTCTGTGCCCCTCTCTATGCCTCTCTCTATGTCTCTCTGTGTGCCCCCCTCTATGCCTCTCTCTATTTGTCTCTCTGTGCCCCTCTCTATGCCTCTCTCTATGTCTCTGTGTGCCCCCCTCTATGCCTCTCTCTATCTGTCTCTCTGTGCCCCCCTCTATGCCTCTCTCTATCTGTCTCTCTGTGCCCCCCTCTATGCCTCTCTCTATCTGTCTCTCTGTGCCCCTCTCTATGCCTCTCTCTATCTGTCTCTCTGTGCCCCTCTCTATGCCTCTCTCTATCTGTCTCTCTGTGTGCCCCCCTCTGTGCCTCTCTCTATATGTCTCTCTGTGCCCCCCTCTATGCATTTCTCTATGTCTCTCCCTGTGCCTCCCTCAATGCCTCCCGCTATGCCCTCCGCTGTGGCCCCTTCTGAGCCTCCCTTTATGCCCCCAAGCTCCATTCCTCCCTCTGTTCCCCCTATCTCTCCCTCCACTCCACAACGTCCCCCTACCCACTCGCCCCTCCACTCCGACTCCCTAAGCCCCCTCCCACCCCCCCAGTCATGCCTCTTGGCGACCTGACCCTCAACCTAACCCTCACCCTCCCGCGGTATTAGCCGCGTCTTTCCTTGATCAGCCCCACCTTTCGTGGACAGCCATGCGGGATATCATTCTCAATTATTGCTAATCAGCCCAATTATGACAATTATATTTTTTGACATCGTTCTTTTTTTTATATCGTCTCTCAACCCTTGACCCCGACCACGACCCGGCCCCGACCCCTCACTAAGCCTTTCTTCACCCCCTCTTTCGTTTGCCCCGAAGCCGGTAACGACGCGCATTTTTCAGTGGAGAGTCAACTCGTTAAGAGAGCCCGATATAATCTTTCATTATATCCTGTATAAATCGCCGCCCCCCCCCCCCTCATACCTTGAATGGTATGGACTATGGGGGGGCCATAGAAAGAATAAATGATTGATAGGGATCTGGAAGGGGTAAATGGCGACACGCGACACAGGCATATTTGAAAAATCGACATTCGACACTGACCCTTAGATTCTGACACTGCGGATCTGAATAAGCGACACTGAATTTAGCCAAAAAAAAGCGACACGGCACGTCGTGAAAATTCGTCATTCGACACTGAGAATTTTGCAAAATCGACACTGGAATCCCCCCGCCCCCCCCCCCCCCCCTTCCAGACCCCTATTGATCTTTCCACAGCGAAAGTGTAGGATTAAAAATAGGTGACCAGACAGCCAATGAAAAGAGCTCATATGAATTATTGCGCAATTTTATTAAGCTGTGATATCTCATTGCGCCATCTTCGAAGACAGTGACTTGAGAAGGGAGACGAAAATCTGGGGATAAGTGCAACTGGAATATATATAGCGAGTGCCGACTATGTACATGCATTACTGACAGTATAGGCCGAAATATCAACGCGCCGTTTTGTTTTTTTGCGTGAAAAGCACTGGTCTGATTTGAATGGTATTTGGCACACTTGATGTCAGTAATATTGGTACCTATTCCACGACATACAGGAAGTCTATCTGCATTTATGTAGGCACAGCGATTTTTCTCCATTTTTATTCGGGTCAAATTTAATCATCCAATAGTTCGAAAGCTATAAATGTGAGGTGAAATCTGAGACCACATTTCATTTGTGCCTCTCTCAGAAGAATACTTTGAGACAAACCGCGGATCTCTAGAGCCAATATTAACGGAGCTACGAAGAAAAACATGATTCGTGACCTTGACCTTGTTGTGACCTTGCCCTTGTTAGCGTGACCTTAATCAATATAGTATTTTGCGCCCAAATACTAATGTCATGTCTCACGCAAGGTATCGTTTGTCTGACATGTCCCCTTCATGGAGAAATTGGGAGGCCATTTTCCCGCCAAAATGCTCCTGTAGGGTCCCATGTTAAACTTTGCGAATTTTTAGCGGGAAAACTATTTGGGCGATTTGCATCTATTAAAGACGATATCGAAGGTACTAATGGGCCCAATACGTGAAATAATTTGCAGCGTGATTAAATGGAAACTGCGAACGTTATAGCGATTTTTCCGTTTTTTGGTCCTATCTTTCAATGGTTAAGCGAAGTTTGAAAAATTCCTGTGACCTTGACCTTTGACCTACATTGCCCATCTACAAACTTAGCCTGACGGTGGGCCGTGGCATTGTCTGTGCAGAAGGCGGAGTCGATATCTCAAACTTTATAAAAAACAAAAAAAAATCAAAAAAATATCAGTTTTCAAGAGGTCGTGGCGCGAAAACTTTTCATCCTACGTAAAAATCTGATGTCAGTAACGCGAAAGATTTTGAGGAGTTGAGTATTTTGACACTAATTGCGGCTCTCTAGCTACAATATTAAGAGAAATAGAGCGGAAAATGTGTTTTGGACGTATGACGTCATCGTGACCTTGACCTTTGAATTATATTGCCCATTCACGAACTTGACCTGTCGATGGGCTGTCGGAATGTTTTGGTAAAAGAAAAGAACGATATCTTTATTCGACAGATAATGCTCCTACAGACAGAGAGACAGACAGACAGACAGACGTAGATTTTCGTCTTAACAAACCGAACACACCGACATAAGACGAAGATCTACGATTTTCGTCTTAATGAAATAAAATGTATGGGACATCGTTAGCACAATTGGACGGCGACAAGGCGACAAGGAATAAAAAAAAAGGAGTAATGGATATCGGTCTTTTATTCAGATCCTGTATAAAAGTAATATATACCCTGTCATCAGTGATGCACCTATAATTTATTTTAATGTATTTGGCATACACAGTGCTCATGTAAGTCATCATTCACACTCACACGTTTGTTGAGGGCCTATCGTCATCAAATATATCTTGGCCGAAGGCCAAGGCCATCTTTCTGTAGGCAATCCATCTCCATCTGATATGTATTTGTTTGGCGTTGACCCGCACGGTTAGTTTTGCACTCGACTCTCCCTTAGTGCCCTGTATACTTTTCTCTTGTCGTTGTTGCGAAAGCGTTCCGTCTCCATCCAATGCTTCCCAAATGCCACTATGCATGTCTCGACTGGTCGTCATCGCGTAGATGTTTAATCTCGCCCGAGACCAAGCAGTTCGCGTGGTGACGGATTAATATAAAGCAGGTCGTGACGCAATTGGCGGAAAAATAATTACACGTGATCTAGCCGTAATCTGCCATTAAAGGGACGAATCACGGCGTGCAGTCGCCACCTGGGGTATTCTTGTCTTGTCTTCGTCTGGGCTTCTGTTTGACTCGTGTGTATAAATTATGAAGTTCTTGGCATGAATCAGTCTTGTCATTCCCTATCCCTCCCTCTTGATCTCTCTCTCTTCTCTCTAGCTGTTTTGATGTCTTTCTCTCTTCTCTGTCTATTTCGATGTCACCTATTTTCGTATTATAGTCTTCTCACTGTCTGTGTCAGTGTCTTTCTCTTTCTATTCTCTCTGTGTCAGTGTCTTTCTCTTTCTATTCTCTCTGTGTCAGTGTCTTTCTCTTTCTATTCTCTCTCTGTCAGTGTCTTTCTCTTTCTCTTCTGTGTCAGTTTCGATGTCTTTCTCTTCTCTCTTCTCACTGTCTGTGGCAGTGTCTCTTTCTATTCTCTCTGTTTCGTTGTCTTTTTCTCTCTCTTCTATGTCTGTTTCGCTGTCTGTCTCTGTCCTTCTCGCTGTCTGTTTCTGTCCTTCTCGCTGTTTGTCTCTCCATCTGTTTCGGTCTTTCTCTGTCCCTCTCGTGAAGCAATGTTTTCCGGTATTCCGCGTCCCAACGTCATCACATAGTATTTTTGTAGTACATCTCTTTGAATATCCGCCATATCGTGTGATAGCAGCTGGTTGTGTGCAATTGCCCTCACGCTCTTAGGCGAGCGTCTGCCTAAACACGTCTACTTTGAAGCAATAATAGCTGCTAAGATGAATACTTAGCAACAGTGGTTTATACTTTCTTCTATCCAACCTCTTTCGTTTGTCCATTAGTGTTATCGGAAGTTGCCGCGTTGACGTAATGGTCTCGATGGGTGTAGATATAAGGAAGTAGGCTTGATTTATTGCGGCGTCAGAGAACCACTCACACGTTACTCACCGTCCGGAGGCGGACTTCATATCGTATGTTTACACGCCACATTTAAAAGCCGTAGCCAGCCTACTTAAAGCGCCTCCCCCCCCCCCCTCCCATACACACACATTTTGCCGCTTAATCGTTAAAGCCATGCCTATCTGATCCCTTGCAAAAACAAATAACGTTACTCTTTAGTTATTGTCTACAAACCCACTTCTCTAGAGAACGCTCTCAAACACCAAGGACGGAAAACCCTATCCGTCGGACGGACCGTGCCCATGGTACTAGTTTAATGAACTCTGTCCATGGTATTAGCTTAATGGACTGTATCAATGGTACTAGGTTAATGGAATGTGTCCATGGTACTAGGGTGATGGACTGTATCAATGGTACTAGCTTTATGGACTGTATCCATTGTACCGGGTTATTGGATTGTGTCCATGGTACTAGGTTAATGGACTATATCCATGTTACCAGATTAATGGGCTTTGTCCATGGTACTAGGTTAATGGAATGTGTCCATGGTACTAGGGTGATGGACTGTGTCCATGGTACTAGGTTAATGGACTATTCCATGGTACTAGGTTAATGGACTGTGTCTATGGTACCAGGTTAATGGACTATTCCATGGTACTAGGTTAATGGACTGTGTCTATGGTACCAGGTTAATGGACTGTGACCCTGGTACTAGGTTAATGGGCTGTATCCTGGTACCAGGTTAATAGACTGTGTCTATGGTACCAGGTTAATGGACTGTGACCATGGTACTAAGTTAATGAACTGTATCCATGCCACTAGGTTAACATAAGCGTTTTGCTTCTGCTCTTGCAAATACGTGTTATTTAATCAAGTAGGTAGAATGTAATATTTTCTTTCAGACTCTAATTTACTTAAAGATTTATAGAACGAAACCCGTTATATGACAAAATCGGGGAATTTTCTTTTGCGCGTTTGGCATGTATATTATTCATACCAACCAATAATAGATGTTGGATGCAAGCAAATGACGTTAGGGGCGCTACCGGATGTGCTGTTGTTGTGTGAGCAGCTTTAAATACAATGCCCCTGGCGCACTTTGACATTCCGGTAATCGAAACATATAAAAGATCCTTTTACCGGCGGTCCATTTTGTAGGTATGGTGCGCTACATCAAAAATCGAAATCGCTTCCGCTGACATTTGCTAGCCGAAGATTTTGTCCATCGATCGCTACTGTCATAACCAGATCCTGGTCCCTTTAAGCTGTCAGTCACAATAAAGGTGCAGTGATGGTGCATATGTGTGTCTTTTCTGCCCACCGATTTATGTTGTCTGTGCTCCTCCTACCATACGTCACATATTCGTGAATAATGTAGTGCAATATCCCCCATAATAGCTCCTGTACCGTCCATATTCGGGGTTATTTTCTATGGCGTGTTCCGTTTCAATCCGGTAGACGGCGCCACGGATTAATAATAATCATTCTCCTCTGCGTCCAGATTCCTGATTCAAATGTCGCGGTCAGTCGGAATCGAATTGCAACGGCGCCAGTGTGTGGAGGGCTTAGGGGAGCGCATGTTGGAAGTTATTAGGGGAAAGGAAAACTTGTGTATAGCGGACATAACTAAAGTGTGGACAGCAGCATTGACCCTGTGTCGCTGACAGAGTGGAAAGAATCATCGTAAATGATGAGAAATGGGCAGTGATGGCCGCCCTAAAGCCACTGTATCTGCAGCTATTTGCAGCTTAGTGCGGTACCCGATGTCCTATCTTGGGAAGGCAGCCGCTTAACCTGTCGCCACACATGTCTTCTACCATCTATCTTAACAAATCACCCCTGATCAACTCATGTAGCTCTCTCGTCCTGGATTTTCATTCTTTCTCTCCCATTTTTTTAGTTCTTTGTCTCTGGCATTTTCTTTTTTCTTTCTGTATCTCAACCTCTCGTCTGATTTATTAAGTTACCATTCCCCATGTCACCGGGCGCATGACACAACTACACACCATCATAATCACTGTTTGTTGGTTCTCATTTACTTTATGGCATTATTGCTTCAACACAAGTCTGAATGAATCTAACATGTAAATGTGCATTCATATTTTCTGCAGAATCAAGTGCAGGAACTAGGCGAAAAGATAGATGTCCTACAGAAAGCGGATGCGAAATGTCGTGAGACGATAAGAATGATGGAAGAAACTTCCCTGGCGGCTGAACGGGAAAGAATTGATCAGCAGGCTCATGAGGTGAGTATAACGAGCCGGAGACAATAACAAGGGCGTAACATTTGCCCTAACATTGGCAGAAAAAAATAGCAAGACCATAATACCATAGAACAAGTACATGCAGCTATGGAATATAACTTCAGAATGTGAAAATCTACAAGAAATCAATTCAGGTTCAAGTCCATAGTGTATAAGTACCGCAGCTTTCCAAATGGATGGTACAATATTTTGGAAACGTATTGCTGATGGATTTGGGGCAAGTAAATAATGTATGCATACCTCACTTTTTCACAATGGATAGCTTGTGTTATTTGTTTCCGTGCCGTAATTCTCTTTACGAGCATTCTTGTTTTTCGTCCTTTCTACCCCAGCCCCCTACCTAACAAAAAGTCTAGATTCGACACCGACGCTCACTCGTGCTATTTCCGTGTTACTTTCTGCCCCTCGTCCCCATGTGTTCTGGAGTATTTCATTTAGTAATGGTTCTGCTGGACTTTATATCTCGTTCGATGCTTCATATACGGTTTCCCCAGTGGCCTAGTGTATCACGCGATCCACCTTCTCTGCTTTACTCAGAAATCAGTAATAAAATATTTTCTTTTTTTAAAATTATGAACATACCTATGTTCACTAATGTGGCATTTAACTTCAATCAGTGCATCCATCGTTATGTTAGGGACAGTTTTAAACCTCAGATACCTTGATCTCACCTACAGTTACTCAAACCCATGCGAATACAACTGCTCCAGCTAGATAACTGTCACGTGGTGCTGGTCGAGCAGTACTATAAAACTTAAGGCAACAATTTCTGGGCAATACATTATTCCACATGATACACGTTCAGACTTCCGCACGAGTCGCATATAGTCCACGCACGGGCCCATTTTATTTATCGGTATCATATATTGTTTTGCGATTTACCCCGTTCAAACGGCATACTAATAATGAGACGTAACATGGTGCCATGCATCAACTCCCCCCCCCCCCCACCCCCATATGGGTTATCCATCATTGCAAACTCACGTAAAGACTGTATAGTAAATTACTTCCCCAACATTGAGCCTTTCGCCGCCAATAGCGCTACGGAACAATGCTCCACTGCATCGAATCAGGGAAATATCTGATACGATGATATCCTTGCCGGTATGTCTCACAAGACAAGACAAGACAGTCGAGGCAACTCCGTATAGCTTGGCTGTCCTCATTGGGTCCTGCCTATATCATGTTTGTGGACGAAAGACATTGCAAAAAGGCGACATTTTACTGCCTAGGGCTATAAATCCGAGTAGATTAGGTCCCGCAAGCCATCGATGGCTTATTTTCCCCCTTCCAGTGGTTCAGTTTATGCGCCAGACAATCTTTTATTAGCCTGATACTGCAAAAAACAATCTGTGCCTTTATGCATTGGGTTATCCAGCATATGTTGGTGGGACAGTAATAATAAGAAGAAGCAGAAGCGACGAGATTGAGTTGATGCCGCTCTCCGTGTCCCTGACGACGGGCGGCCGCTGGGGCGGTGCATGAATGGCAATGGGGCGACAATGACGGCATTCTGGAGGCAGATTCACTCTATCCGAGACGACGCCTGGTGATGTTGGCTGACATGATGTTTGACATGATGGCTGATATGATGGCTGACGTGATGGCTGACATGATGGCTGACATGATGGCTGACATGATGGCTGACATGATGGCTGACGTGATGGCTGACATGTCTGACATGATGGCTGACATGTCTGACATGATGGCTGATGGCTGACATGACATGATGGCTGACATGATGTCTGCCATTATGTCTGACATGATGTTTGACATGATGGCTGACATGATGTCTGACATGATGGCTGACGTGATGGCTGACGTGATGGTTGACATGATGTCTGACATGATGTCTGACATGATGTCTGACATGATGACTGACATGATGGCTGACATGATGGTTGACAGGATAGTTGACATGATGGATGACATGATGGATGAAATGATGTCTGACATGATGTCTGACATGATGACTGACATGATGGCTGAAATGATGGCTGACGTGATGGCTGACATGATGACTGACATGATGGCTGACATGATGTCTGACATGATGTCTGACATGATGACTAACATGATGTCTGACATGATGGCTGACATGATGACTGACATGATGGCTGACATGATGGTTGACAGGATAGTTGACATGATGTCTGACATGATGGATGAAATGATGTCTGACATGATGTCTGACATGATGACTGACATGATGCTGAAATGATGGCTGACATGATGACTGACATGGTGGCTGGTGATGATAGCTGACATGATGTCTGACATGATGGCTGAAATGGTGGCTGACGTGATGGCTGACATGGTGGCTGACATGATGTCTGACATGATGGCTGGCATGATGTCTGACATGATGTCTGACAAGAAGGTTGACATGATGTCTGACATGATGTCTGACATGATGTCTGACAAGAAGGTTGACATGATGTCTGACATGATGTCTGACATGATATCTGACATGATAGCTGACGTGATGGCTGACCTTATGGTTGACATGATGGCTGACATGATGGCTTACATGATGGTTGGTAACAGCCCTTATAGCAAGAAACCTGGTGATGATAACTGAATATTAGCTGATAACTCTGTCATGGCTAAGGTCTGCTTGCACAGTACCTGCGCTGATTTCGAACGACGTTAATAATATGTGTTGTCATATGTTCCGTCGGTAAGCGAGAAGCCACTCAACGAGTGAGGAATTAGGACTTCACTTGTTTCTCTTCGTGGTTTTCCTTTTACGGCTGGCTGTCGTGCCATACCACTCCTAATCCCCGCCCCTCCAGGTGGCATGGCCCGTGTGCCCTCATCAGATGACAGGGAAACGAGGGGCAAGCCTGGACCTGTGGCGCACAAAGCCATCGATGGGCCCAGGATGACGGGCAAAGACATATCATAGAATCATTGAGACGAGACGGACAAGAGAACCTGTACCCCCGAGCATGGCAGCAATGGGACATTTGAGATGAAACGAATCTTGTGGTCAACTACTGATCAATGGCCACACTTTGTTATGGCGTACGATGTTGTGGTGATGACCCAGGAGGGTTGCCTTGCCGACTCTTCCCCTACCCCTCCCCCCCCCCAAGCCCTATGGCCGTCGAACGTTCGTTATAACTCTAATGACTTGGGAACAATTAGGGAGCGCATGGTCACGTGATCTGGCGGCCATTGTTAACGTCACGTGCGGCTCCTTGTTTGGGTCCCTCGTGGCAATATTTGTATCCTATGACCTTCTGCGTCCTCGGGATTCAGGTAGAAGGGGTACCGTATTAGAAGATGAAGTTTTTAGCGGGGCAAGGGGGTAGATTGGAGGCGGGGGCAGTGGTGGTGGTGGGGGTTGCTACGTGGAGGTCGTTGAAACAGACATTTTTTTTGAAAAATAGACTGTTTGCTTGCTTACTTTATAAACACGCTTTTCCTAAACTGTTCCATGTAGCGTATTATTTTTAGGTAGGACCGTGGTCGACTTTTGAAAAATAATTTAATAACATTTAAAAACTCTTCACACGATTTTTTTTTGGCCATTTGATACGTACCTGGTAAATAACAGTTTCCAGGGGTAAGGTAAGGCAAAATGCTGTGCCCCGGTCTCGGTCTCCCATGTAATCACGTGCTCTGCCGTGGTGTCCGCTTCCGTTTCCACTTCCGCTCGTGATTAGCCGCTAGGTGGGGTACTTTCCGGCGAAAACGAGGCTCAGTGTCATGCTTCTCGAGGCGGCCAGGCCCGAGGCGGGTCGTTCCTTCACTTCTTGTCTGCTATAGTTTTCAGCTATTTCTTCTGATTGACGCTTACGAAAACCTCTAGTTCGTTCCATAAAAATAATAATCCCAAAGTGCAATGATGCGGGAAAAAAGGCATCTCTTTAAAAATGAAATTTGAAGGAATTAAGTGGTAAATTAAGATGGGTACCCCCCATTCCCCACCCCTACCCCGCCCCCCCCCCACCCACCTCCATCTCCCATCAGCCACCGCTCGTCAACCGCCGCCTCCTAACTTTGTATTGCAAAGCAGTAAAAACAGTAACGACGGGCTGACAGTCTCCTGTAAACCGAGTTGTTACGATGAGGCGGTACCCGTATGTTATATTGAGGAGGTACACGGATGTTACAATGAGTGGGTACCCGGATGTTACGATGAGGGGGTACCCGAATCTTACGATGAGGAAGTACCCAGATGTTACGATGAGGAGGTACCCGGATGTTACGATGAGGTACCCGGATGTTACGATGAGGGGGTACCCGGATGTTACGTTGAGGGGGTACCCGAATGTTACGTTGAGGAGGTACCCGGATGTTACGATGAGGGGGTACCCGGATGTTACGTTGAGGTACCCGGATGTTACGATGAGGGGGTACCCGGATGTTACGTTGAGGAGGTACCCGGATGTTACGATGAGGGGGTACCCGGATGTTACGATGAGGAGGTACCCGGATGTTACGTTGAGGTACCCGGATGTTACGATGAGGGGGTACATGGATGTTACGATGTGTTACCCGGATGTTAAGATGAGGAGTTACCCGGATGTTACGATGAGGAGGTACCCGGATGTTACGATGAGGGGATACCCGGATGTTACGTTGAGGAGGTACCCAGATGTTAGGATGAGGAGGTACCCGGATGTTACCATGAGGAGGTACGTGGATGTTACCCCTCACGCCCCTCCTCCCTCCCAGTTTAGCTCATGGACGAAAGGTGTATCATTGCACTTTCTGTCCACGGAGACCGGAATTTTATAATTTACAATTAAATTAAAATAAAATGGATTTTAATTGATTTAAATGAAATATACTTTAATTGGATTGAAATAAAATGGACTTTAATTGGATTGATATAAAATGAACTTTAATTGGATTTAACGTGTCGGTTTTTAAATTGGATGTCGAAGTAATGGTATTTTACTGGATATCAAGTAAGTATAGTTTAATGGAATTTCAAGTAATTATTTTCTGATTAAGTTTCACTTAATTAGTGGAGCAGTTTCTTCTAAATAAACCTGCGAATCAAAGGAGAAAAAAATCTGTCTTTCATGGTGAGGTTCACATGCCAACGTCTTATGTAGTTTTCTACAGCAAGGTATTTATTCATGGATAGTTTTTCGATGCGAACCAATGTATCGGAATTTACTCTCCTCGACGAGATAAAGGGAGCGATATACGAGTGGTAGTTATGTGGTGGGCTGGCTGCGGCAGCCCATTGTCGACTGGGGTGAGTTGGGGTGAGCTGGCATTAAGGTGGCGACTACTTTATTAAGGCTTTAAGTATTAACGCCCAACATTTCCCGTTTCTCCCTGCGTCACAAATCAGACAAGCAGAGGCGCGAGAAATGTGAGTGGCGCGGTTCCTCGCTGTCATCATACAAAAATTACCCAATGGCTGCGCTGCTTGTGAGGCATGGCTTATCAAAAAAAAACACCCACCGATAATCTGCGGGATGAAAAACGCTGAAATCCGGAGCCTAAATCAAACATTGAGAGTTTCCCGCCTTGCCAGGCCGGCCAGGGCATTTCACATCAAAGCGGAGAGGTCCAGCAGAGGTGGGGGGACTTAAGGCTTGATTTTGAATGCGGCATTAGCAAGTCAGATTGAGAAATTCCGACATTTGAACACCGCATATGACGTCATATGACGTCAATATGCCGCTGTGATCACGTTATTAACTCGGGTGGTGTTGACTGCCAAGGGCGCCATGAAAAGAACAACTTGCCTCCATATTGTGGTCAAGTATAGTGTTCGCAGACACCTGGATGTGGGCCTGATGGTGGTTTAAAGGTAGTATTTCATGTTCGTAATACTATGAATTAATGGTGTGGTCATGGTCTTAATGGTGGATTAATGCTCGCAATATTGGCTTAATGAGCACAGTAATAGCATAGCACGGCGGGTTAAGGGTTGTAACGGCGGGTTAAGGGTTGTAACGGTGGGTTAAGGGTTGTAACGGTGGGTTAAGGGTTGTAACGGTGGATTAAGGGTTATAACGGTGGGTTAAGGTTTGTAACGGCGGGCTGAGGGTTGTAACAGTGGGTTAATGGTTGTAACGGTGGGTTAAGGGTTGTAACGGTGGGTTAAGGGTTGTAACGGTGGGTTAAGGATTGTAACGGTTGGTTAAGGATTGTAACCCTGGGTTTAGGGGTGTAACTGTGGGTTGAAGGGTTGTAACAGCAGGTTAAGGGTTGTAACGGTGGGTTAAGGGTTGTAACGGTGGGTTAATGGTTGTAACGGTGGGTTACGGGTTGTAACGGCGGGTTAAGGGTTGTAACGGTGGGTTAAGGGTTGTAACGGCGGGTTAAGGGTTGTAACGCCGGGTTAAGGGTTGTAACGTTAGGTTAAGGGTTTGTAACGGCGGGTTAAGGGTTGTAACGGTGGGTTAAGGGTTTGTAACGGTGGGTTAAGGATTGTAACCCTGGGTTTAGGGGTGTAACTGTGGGTTGAAGGGTTGTAACAGCAGGTTAAGGGTTGTAACGGTGGGTTAAGGGTTGTAACGGTGGGTTAATGGTTGTAACGGTGGGTTAAGGATTGTAACGGTTGGTTAAGGATTGTAACCCTGGGTTTAGGGGTGTAACTGTGGGTTGAAGGGTTGTAACAGCAGGTTAAGGGTTGTAACGGTGGGTTAAGGGTTGTAACGGTGGGTTAATGGTTGTAACGGTGGGTTACGGGTTGTAACGGCGGGTTAAGGGTTGTAACGGTGGGTTAAGGGTTGTAACGGCGGGTTAAGGGTTGTAACGCCGGGTTAAGGGTTGTAACGTTAGGTTAAGGGTTTGTAACGGCGGGTTAAGGGTTGTAACGGTGGGTTAAGGGTTTGTAACGGTGGGTTAAGGGTTGTAACGGTGGTTAACGGTCTTCATGTCGGGATAAGGTTGGTACTGGTGGGTCACTGACCCTTACTAATATGTCACTAATATTAATAAAGACTAAGAATAATTATTATGCCATGTTTTTATCAATTAGGCATGCTTGCGTCTCGCGCGTTTCCGTGTAGGTCATTGTTTCACGTCCGGTTCAAGGCAGATAATGAGATTTTAATGCCGTGAACCGAACCGTGCAAACCTGTGTCTTTCTGCGTGGCAGATTTATTAAAAGAAGAATGAGACTTTGTAACTAGTATAGAGTGCAAGGAATCGGTAGCAGTCACACCCAGACTATTGATATTTCGTCCATGTAGGCTACATTTAATCAGGGATCACTCAATTCCCCAATTTCCGACCACCATAAGAGTAAAGCAGTAATCGGTACCGGAAGCGTAGGTTCTCGTGGATGGGTGAAGGTTGGGGATAGGATGGTGGCTTACTTGATTATTGATGGGGGGAGTGGGTGGGGGGTCCTGGATGGCACTGAATACGGACATTCATCTGATGCTGTGGCCCACCTTCTGTTGACAGCAGCGCTCGAGGCCGGGAGGGGGGTGGTGGTAGCGGGAGTGAGCTTAGTACACCCGTGGTTACGCTGGAGCCAAACACAGGTAGGTATGGCGGATATCGGTAGCCCGTTTGCAGATGGAACTGGTGAACACAGCCTCACCCCTATGATGTCATGAGATGGGGCACGGCAAGCAAGCAGCCTGTGTAGTGCGTAGGAAACCAGCCTGTCTGTGCCTTCTCATGTTTTGTTTTAATTGACTTGTTTTGATTAGTTGTCTCACATTGTGGAAGGCCTACAGGAGGGTTGCGGGGCGACTACAATAAAATCATCCCCGACAGTTTTTTTTTTCAGGATTAATATCCGCCGTGTTTTTCATTTTGTTTTATTTTGTTTCACTTTGCATTCTAGGAATACTAAATGCTGTTCACATGATGGCTTGGCTTTAATTTCATTGTGCCTCCGCTAGGTGGATAGTTTTCTGTTTTGAAGTCGAACTCGGCAGTACCGTATAATAGATTCGCCTGTTGCCGTGGTTGGCATGCGTTGTGTCTCTCTCGTCATTGTCATGAAGCACCAGACCACTCTCTGCCTTCGACTCACTCCGCTAGGGCTCCATTATATCTCTGTTGTCGCCTATTGCCTCAGTGCATTTGCACGCTCGCTCGCCAGGGCGGCGCTGCGCAAATTGAAAAATGCACCGCGCATTTCTACAAATTAGTGCCAGGAACCCAGCCTAAGCCTATTAACACACGGTACGAGGTGATGAAAAGAAAGAGCTTAGTCACAATTAACTTGGACTTTTTGAAAGGGTATAAGGTGATTTGGGCGGTATTAAATACACAGAACTCGTCATTTTTATGTTATAATATAGCTGATTCTACCGTTTTTCAAAAATTATGAAATTTGCCCGCGGCCGACAGCAGCGGTAAAAGTGCAACTTGCGTAGCGCCACCGTGCGGGGAGCTTGGCACCAAACATCTCTAATGTCGCCCATTGTGTCTGGAACCAAGTGTCAACCAACTTTTGTTTGAAAGCTTTATTTCTTTTAATGAGATTTACAACACGTAAACATGGAAATGTTAACCTCGAACATGAGAGTACATGAAATATTGTGTAAATATAATATGATATGTATATTTTTGACATTCACGGCGGACAATTGCTTTGCTCAATAAAACCTTTTTGAACTATGAACCTTTGACCCACTCAAAGAAAGCTTCCCTCGTTTAACTGAAAGTCGTGAAGTCGGTTACGCATGTAGCCATGGTAGCCCTCAGAATGCGTGTGAATATTTTTTTTCGATGTCGATTTTTTAACTTCAGTTAGTAAACAGTTTTTTAATAGGTTTTAACCTTCGTATTACTCTTGTCATGAGGCAGACGACATTCTTTGCTTGGCAGTACTTTTCACCATTATCGCTCCTTTAAACACCCTGTCGCCATATCTCGTTCCCCGAGACGTCACTCACGTCACTAACTGGTCTCCGTAGGTCCGGCGCCGGCAGGAGGCTGAGGGTCGCGCCGCGGCAGCCGACCGTGAGGTGGAGCTGCTCAGAGCCTCCACCGGCAAACTCCAGGGCCAGGTCTCCCAACTTCAGGAGCTGTTAGCCAACCGCGAGCAGGAACACAGGTCAGTGACACCGTGGCGCCATCTACGGCCGACCGTGAGCAGGAACACAGGTGAGTGACACCGTGGCGCCATCTAGTGGCCGACCATGAGCAGAAACACAGGTCAGTGACACCGTGGCGCCACCTAGTGGCCGACCGCGAGCAGGTCAGTGACATCGTGGCGCCACCTAGTGGCCGACCATGAGCAGGAACACAGGTCAATGACACCGTGGCGCCATCTAGTGGCCGACCATGAGCAGGAACACAGGTCAGTGACACCGTGGCGCCACCTAGTGGCCGACCGCGAGCAGGTCAGTGACACCGTGGCGCCACCTAGTGGCCGACCATGAGCAGGAACACAGGTCAATGACACCGTGCCGCCATCTAGCGAGCAGGTCAGTGACACCGCGGCTCAGATGAAAATCTCAATTCAGTGAAAGCCACATGTGGCGCCACCTGATGGTTGGCCGGAAACCTAAACAGCTGTCGGTAACTCGTCGCGACGCCTGGTGGAAGGGGCAGCTGAAGATTGATACCAGTCATGATATGTACTAAAATACATTGTTAGCTTTGAGAGTCCATAGTTGAAGTGATACCTACATGGCATACTACATCGTATCATGTCTTTAGCATTTGGTCTTGGCCTATATCTAAGCTGTGTAGTTGACTCGCTTGAGCCTTTCGTCCGTCCCCCGTTCTGTGATGTTTCGCAAAGTGTTTAGCCCTTGTATTTAAACAGTAACCTTAAATACCAGTTTATGTATTTCTATTAAACATGTCTGGCGTCAGCATGATAAAGATGCTGACGCACCTTTACTAGCATCTACTATATGGCTATACAGTTCTCGCGCTCGGGCCACGAGAGTTTTGGTCCCAAACAAACACATGTGCTCCATGTTGAAGTATAGGCAGCTAATATGGATAGGTGCTACCTAAAAAATGCGAGCGTATATTTATTCATTCAAATATTCCGAGGAGATACATCTAGATTAATATTCAAAATTAATCTCACTTCGGCTTGCCATAAAGAATATCTTTGGCGGGATGACGTATACCATGCACGTGCTTGTGGCATATCATTGGGTTGCTTAGGAACTCTCATTGTGACGTCATGTTTATAACATCTTGACGTCACAACTACTCACTATGACAGCATCCGTCGGGCGGTCACCAAGAGCGCTATGCTTGGCAACAGACATGTAGCCCGTCGCTTAGAAACTAACTTTAATTTGAAGTATACATCCATTGTTAACATTGAATAATGTATTCGTTAATTTTGTGGCGCAGCTGATTTAATTATTAAAGACATGACATAATAGGCTTCGACCTCTCTTTGCTTGAAAATATTTATGTACAGCTGATATTTACTCCGAATCCGAAAACGTCTCATGGGGGTTGTTACGCGAAATGAAAGTTCTAAGCCTATGCTTGAAATGGACTTTGAATATGCATACATGTTACCTTAAGAGCTCGCTTGCGCTCGCTAGAAGTCAATTTCTGGCCAGGACTATGGGTCTCATTTCACTAAACATGGCTATGGAAGGTATGCGATAAAATATGTTGAGGCGATGAACCGCAGAGCTTCTGGAATATGCAAGCAAAAATCCGTCTTCAGAACACTCGAAGGGCAAAAAAAGCCTTCTAAATTTAGCACTGCATCCGGGCTTTTTCTGGTTCGACATAACCTACGCCGTCACTACGTCACAGATGGTCAAGATACCATTGTGCGCAGAGATTGTAAACTCGTTCCGAACACGTGCTGCGTTTGTTTGTCCCCAAAGATAAGTAAACCGGAAGTCTTGACGAACGAGACTATAAAGCTCTATTCACGCAAAAGCTAACACGGTTTAGAGGCCGGTATGCTTATAATTGTAGGTCACTGACCAAACATTCTTCATGTCTAATTCACTCAAACTTGTGTCCAATATCGCTTACCCATCGCTCACATCTCTACGATTCCCCTGCTAACGTCCCTGTCTGTTGGTGCTAGGCATAGTACGGCGAAGTCTGCCCGGGGCCGGGTAACCTGTCCAAGTTGCCGCCCGATACCGCGTCTCCCTCTAATCCCCCCGTGCGACCATAAATGATAAGGCATCTCCACCAGGAAACCTCGCCCGAGTCTCGTCCCGCGGGTGCACGAGAACCATTAGCCTTGGCGCGCCCTTTTCTCGAGATGGCGGTCTCAATTAGCTCGGCGATAGGGTCCGCTGCGAGCCTCGGGGGTGCGGGGGTGGTGGGGGGGGGTGGGGCGGGGGGGCATGCATCGGAGGCTGGCGCTGTGCCACGAATGGCTCGTGAGAGAAGGGAGGGAGGGAGAAGGCGTGTCGTGCGGCGTCCATCGATTGGACGGCGTCCGCTATATCATTGACTCGGCCCGCGACTTTGACGTCATTATACGCTATTATTCCTGCCTCACGGGATGTCAGCTTATGTGCGCTGCTAGCCCGTCAATATGGTTGGTTGGTTGGTTATTCAAGACGCTTTAACCACTTTTGGTCATATGGCCAGGTCAATGGGAAAGGGAAGGGAAAGTGGAGCCATGTCCCCGGGGGTTACCCCTACTCTTTACGAATGCAGACATAGGATGGAACACATGTTAGTGACCCCGTGGCGCAATCTACCGGGCAACTGCGCGATGGAACACATGTTAGTCACCCCGTGGCGCCATCTACCGGGCAACTGCGCAATGGAACACATGTTAGGGTCCCCGTGGCGCCATCTACCGGGCAACTGCGCAATGGAACACATGTTAGTGTCCCCGTGGCGCCATCTACCGGGCAACTGCGCCGTAGAACACCTGTTAGTGTCCCCGTGGCGCCATCTACCGGGCAACTGCGCCATAGAACACATGTTAGTGTTCCCGTGGCGCCATCTACCGGGCAACTGCGCCATAGAACACATGTTAGTGTCCCCGTGGCGCCATCTACTGGGCAACTGCGCCATAGAACACATGTTAGTGTCCCCGCCATCTAATAACAATTCGGGCCATGACACTGTTGTCAGTGATTCTGGCGCCATCTACCGACCAACCGCCGCAAAGAACTCGTGTGAAACATTTTGTTACGACCCTACCTTGTTTTATTCCTTGAAATAACGTGATCATGAAATTAACGTAGATGATGAAGATTATATGTCCCTTCCTGTTGCTTTCAAAGTGTAGGCCAACATTTTCTCATCTGAAATCCATTCGATGTCATAAAATTTAAAAGGTGATGATGTTCTTAATGCGCCATCTTGCATTTTCTTTGAGCGAATCGACGGAACATAGAAGTTCTGTGACTAACCTCATTAGTTTACCAATAGCCTTGGGACAACGTATGTTGACGAAAACTTTGGATTCAAAACAATTAGTGCTAAGGTCATGTGTGATTAGGTCGACGGGCTGTCAGATAATTAGGAGAAGTCAAGTGAGATTATCGGATAATCACGGAATGATATAGCTCTTATATATATATATATGTAATTACTTATCTGCCTGGTGGCCTCTGGGCTATTGCCAGAGTGAGGTCGTCTGGAATTAACAACCGGAAGTGGCAGGAACGAGTGCACAGAAGGGACTCTCTGTGACTGACGAGTGTGGCAGTAGAACTAATTGACCTCGCCCAGCACTGGCCTTCAGAGTGCAGTCGCCGTGCTAAACTAATGAAGCCCTAGTTTATGGTTATGGATGTGCCACTTAGCTAGCGACTCTGTGTCTGGTCAAATTGTATTAATGCCACTGAGAGGAGTATGTATGGCTCGACGTGCAGTCAGCTCAACAGAGCCATGCGTAGTAGTAATCACAGCAGTGGTCCGGTTGTAACATAAGTGCTCATTCCAGATTTTACGGTCACGGCCTTTCATTGTATTTTCCCCAGATGTTGGAACAGTGTTGGAGTATATGCACCCCCCCCCACACACACACACGTACACCGCCCTAAATCCTCACCCCCGCTACCTCCACATCCACCTACGTGCCCTGCCCTCCCCTCTACCTACGTGCCCCGTACCCCCCATATAACATATATATGCTCCGGCGTATCCCGTATGTGCACATAGATGGCCTAAAACACATCGTCATCTCTCACATATCCCCCTGCCCCCCTCCGCCCTGCCCCCATCCCCCTCCGTCCTGGCCCCAGGCATGTGGGAGTGCCCACCAGTGATGCGATGGCAAGTGGTTTCCTTCTGGCAAGGTCGGATTCCGGACTGTGTCTTCCGTATGCCCGGGGTGGGGGGGCGGGCGGAGATGTGGGGCGGTGGGGTGGTTGTTATGTCAATGGAACTTACTGACCAATACCTGCACGATTGCCCGACTGGTAGGATATTCACCCCGCCTCAATGCGTCCCTCTACCCCCCCCCCCCCCCGTCCCCTTATCCTCCTCCTCCTCCTCCTCACCGCCACCCATCCCGCCCACCCCACCACATCATTCCGAGTCCGGTCGTTCCGCCACCCGAGAGCAGAGACAGCTCGTGGGCTCATCGTGATCAGTAATTGGGACGACGTGTTAGCCTACCTTTTAGGGGGGGGGGGGCGGGTGGAGGGGGAGGGGCGGGGGCAGGCACGCGGGCGGGGGTGAAGGCGGAAGTAGAGGGGATAGCCTGTGGGTTTCCGTGTGCTCGCGAGCCGGAAATCTGTAATAATTGTAAAAGAAGGCAATTTATGTAACAGGGATAATAAATCTAGGACCATACCGTGGGACTCCCGTGATAAGACCATCCTGTGGGACTCCCGTGATAGGACCATCCGGTGGGACTCTCGTGATAGGACCATCCTGTGGGACTTCCGTGATAGGACCATCCTGTGGGACTCCCGTGATAGGACCATCCTGTGGGACTCCCGTGATAGGACCATCCTGTGGGACTCCCGTGATAGGACCATCCTGTGGGACTTCCGTGATAGGACCATCCTGTGGGACCCCCGTGATAGGACCATCCTGAGAGACTTCCGTGATAGGACCATCCTGTGGGACTCCCGTGATAGGACCATCCTGTGGGACTCCCGTGATAGGACCATTCTGTGGGACTCCCGTGATAGGACCATCCTGTGGGACTCTCGTGATAGGACCATCCTGTGGGACCTCCGTGATAGGACCATCCTGTGGGACTTCCGTGATAGGACCATCCTGTGGGACTCCCGTGATAGGACCATCCTGTGTGACCCCCGTGATAGGACCATCCTGTGGGACTTCCGTGATAGGACCATCCTGTGGGACTCCCGTGATAGGACCATCCTGTGGGACTCTCGTGATAGGACCATCCTGTGGGACCTCCGTGATAGGACCATCCTGTGGGACTCCCGTGATAGGATCATCCTGTGGGACTCCCGTGATAGGACCATCCTGTGTGACTCCCGTGATAGGACCATCCTGTGGGACTCCCGTGATAGGACCATCCTGTGGGACTCCCGTGATAGGACCATCCTGTGGGACTCCCGTGATAGGACCATCCTGTGGGACTCCCGTGATAGGACCATCCTGTGGGACTCCCGTGATAGGACCATCCTGTGGGACTCCCGTGATAGGACCATCCTGTGGGACTCCCGTGATAGGACCATCCTGTGGGACTCCCGTGATAGGACCATCCTGTGGGACTTCCGTGATAGGACCATCCTGTGGGACCCCCGTGATAGGACCATCCTGTGGGACTCCCGTGATAGGACCATCCTGAGAGACTTCCGTGACAGGACCATCCTTTGAGACTCCCGTGATAGGACCATCCTGTGGGACTCCCGAGATAGGACCATCCTGTGGGTCTCCCGTGATAGGACCATCCTGTGGGAATCCCGTGATAGGACCATCCTGTGGGACTCCCGTGATAGGACCATCCTGTGGGACTCCCGTGATAGGACCATCCTGTGGGACTTCCGTGATAGGACCATCCTGTGGGACTTCCGTGATAGGACCATCCTGTGAGACTCCCGTGATAGGACCATCCTGTGGGACTCCCGTGATAGGACCATCCTGTGGGACTCCCGTGATAGGACCATCCTGTGGGACTCCCGTGATAGGACCATCCTGTAGGACTCCCGTGATAGGACCATCCTGTGGGACTCCCGTGATAGGACCATCCTGTGGGACTCCCGTGATAAGACCATCCTGTGGGACTTCTGTGATAAGACCATCCTGTGGGACCCCCGTGATAGGACCATCCTGTGGGACTCCCGTGATATGACCATCCTGTGGGACTCCCGTGATAGGACCATCCTGTGGGACTCCCGTGATAGGACCATCCTGTGGGACTCCGTGATAGGACCATCCTGTGGGACTCCCGTGATAGGACCATCCTGTGGGACTTCCGTGATAGGACCATCCTGTGGGACCCCCGTGATAGGACCATCCTGAGAGACTTCCGTGATAGGACCATCCTGTCGGACTCCCGTGATAGGACCATCCTGTGGGACCCCCGTGATAGGACCATCCTGAGAGACTTCCGTGATAAGACCATCCTGTGGAACCCCCGTGATAGGACCATGCTGAGAGACCTCCGTGATAGGACCATCCTGTGGGACTCCCGTGATAGGACCATCATGTGGGACTCCCGTGATAGGACCATCCTGTGGGACTCCCGTGATAGGACCATCCTGTGGGACTCCCGTGATAGGACCATCCTGTGGGACTCCCGTGATAGGACCATCCTGTGGGACTTCCGTGATAGGACCATTCTGTGGGACTCCCGTGATAGGACCATCCTGTGGGACCCCCGTGATAGGACCATTCTGAGAGACTTCCGTGATAGGACCATCCTCCGGGACTCCCGTGATAGGACCATCCTGTGGGACTCCCGTGATAGGACCATCCTGTGGGACTTCCGTGATAGGACCATCCTGTGAGACTCCCGTGATAGGACCATCCTGTGGGACTCCCGTGATAGGACCATCCTGTGGGACTCCCGTGATAGGACCATCCTGTGGGACTCCCGTGATAGGACCATCCTGTGGGACTCCCGTGATAGGACCATCCTGTGGGACTCCCGTGATAGGACCATCCTGTGGGACTCCCGTGATAGGACCATCCTGTGGGACTTCCGTGATAAGACCATCCTGTGGGACCCCCGTGATAGGACCATCCTGTGGGACTCCCGTGATATGACCATCCTGTGGGACTCCCGTGATAGGACCATCCTGTGGGACTGCCGTGATAGGACCATCCTGTGGGACTCCCGTGATAGGACCATCCTGTGGGACTTCCGTGATAGGACCATCCTGTGGGACTCCCGTGATAGGACCATCCTGTGGGACTCCCGTGATAGGACCATCCTGTGGGACTTCCGTGATAGGACCATCCTGTGGGACTCCCGTGATAGGACCATCCTGTGGGACTCCCGTGATAGGACCATCCTGAGAGACTTCCGTGATAGGACCATCCTGTGAGACTCCCGTGATAGGACCATCCTGTGGGACTCCCGTGATAGGACCATCCTGTGGGACTCCCGTGATAGGACCATCCTGTGGGACTCCCGTGATAGGACCATCCTGTAGGACTCCCGTGATAGGACCATCCTGTGGGACTCCCGTGATAGGACCATCCTGTGGGACTCCCGTGATAGGACCATCCTGTGGGACTCCCGTGATAGGACCATCCTGTGGGACTCCCGTGATAGGACCATCCTGTGGGACTCCCGTGATAGGACCATCCTGTGGGACTTCCGTGATAAGACCATCCTGTGGGACCCCCGTGATAGGACCATCCTGTGGGACTCCCGTGATATGACCATCCTGTGGGACTCCCGTGATAGGACCATCCTGTGGGACTCCCGTGATAGGACCATCCTGTGGGACTCCCGTGATAGGACCATCCTGTGGGACTTCCGTGATAGGACCATCCTGTGGGACTTCCGTGATAGGACCATCCTGTGAGACTCCCGTGATAGGACCATCCTGTGGGACTCCCGTGATAGGACCATCCTAGGGGACTCCCGTGATAGGACCATCCTGTGGGACTCCCGTGATAGGACCATCCTGTAGGACTCCCGTGATAGGACCATCCTGTGGGACTCCCGTGATAGGACCATCCTGTGGGACTCCCGTGATAAGACCATCCTGTGGGACTTCTGTGATAAGACCATCCTGTGGGACCCCCGTGATAGGACCATCCTGTGGGACTCCCGTGATATGACCATCCTGTGGGACTCCCGTGATAGGACCATCCTGTGGGACTCCCGTGATAGGACCATCCTGTGGGACTCCGTGATAGGACCATCCTGTGGGACTCCCGTGATAGGACCATCCTGTGGGACTTCCGTGATAGGACCATCCTGTGGGACCCCCGTGATAGGACCATCCTGAGAGACTTCCGTGATAGGACCATCCTGTCGGACTCCCGTGATAGGACCATCCTGTGGGACCCCCGTGATAGGACCATCCTGAGAGACTTCCGTGATAAGACCATCCTGTGGAACCCCCGTGATAGGACCATGCTGAGAGACCTCCGTGATAGGACCATCCTGTGGGACTCCCGTGATAGGACCATCATGTGGGACTCCCGTGATAGGACCATCCTGTGGGACTCCCGTGATAGGACCATCCTGTGGGACTCCCGTGATAGGACCATCCTGTGGGACTCCCGTGATAGGACCATCCTGTGGGACTTCCGTGATAGGACCATTCTGTGGGACTCCCGTGATAGGACCATCCTGTGGGACTCCCGTGATAGGACCATCCTGAGAGACTTCCGTGATAGGACCATCCTGTGAGACTCCCGTGATAGGACCATGCTGTGGGACTCCCGTGATAGGACCATCCTGTGGGACTCCCGTGATAGGACCATCCTGTGGGACTCCCGTGATAGGACCATCCTGTGGGACTCCCGTGATAGGACCATCCTGTGGGACTCCCGTGATAGGACCATCCTGTGGGACTCCCGTGATAGGACCATCCTTTGGGACTCCCGTGATAGGACCATCCGGTCTGTATCTTAGTGTAAATAGCGAAATATACATGCTACTAGTTTACAACCTCTCTCGTTATCTCCTGTAGACAGTACGGTGTGTGTAAATGCACATGGAGTCTCCCAGTGACTTGATGTCCCCATCTGGATTTAATTGAAAAGTGCTGTGTTTTGTGGACATGAAGGATAATTTAGGCCAGCAAACCTCCCGGAACAATGGAATGGGATTTTGATAAAGCTCGCGCCAGATGCAGGTGCAAGGGCGAGAACTCACAACCTATTGATCTGTAGCTCGCTCACCCTGATTACCAAAGTGGGCCAGGGAGTCTTCCCCCAATTTAACTGGTCCAGAGTTCTAAAAGTCCATTAAGTCCTCTCTCCTGTTCTCAGTCTCTCACCTTGTATTTTATTTACCCGGAAATCGAGGTGTGACCTGAATCCCAAGTGTTCCTAACATATGTATCAACAGCAAGACGGCGAATGAAGCCGGCACGACGTTGGCACAACGTTTGAGTCAGATCCGCGTTCTGCCAAGAAAGTAAGAACTTCCCGCGTGGTCTGATAACGTATGCATGACCATTGATGCACCCACCAATTGCGTTACAAGTTATATATGCGCGATCCAGGAAAGGAGAAAGGAGAGGAGAGTAGAAAATGACAGATTGAGTCCAGCGTTATAACATATTTGAGCAAAAGAAGACATTTACCATTGATCATCTTTCAAATGTATATAATATTGGATTAATTCAGTCATGTTAATCACAAAAATCATCGTCGTTTCAGCGTAGCCCGTTTGTTATTATTGGGGTTACACATTAGCTGCTAAAGGTGCAATGTGAAAATTAAGCACGCAAATGGGTTGAGTATAAGCGAAAGAAGTGGTGCATGAAAGAGGAGAGAAACCACAAGGATAAATTAAGAAAGTCGTACTAAGGCGGAGGGAGAGCGCGAAGGGGTCACTGAAGGACTGCATCCAGAGGATTATATCATGTATCTCCCTACGGCGACAAGAGGTTTAACGACTGATTTTTGCGACCGCCCCTTGCAAATTCCAAATAAAAATAGCCACATTTCGTCATTCGTGCCGGGGTAAAAAAATCTTTGAACGTCATTGGCTTCGACCGGGCGAAACAGTAGATTCAACGATTGTCATAAATTTTCCGAAGACTGGGATTTGTGGCGGTAAAAAAACAAATAAAAAGAAGCTTTTGCTTGCCGCTATAGCTTGTAAATCAAAGGAAAAAGCCATTCCCCTACTTGTAGAAATCGTTATTTGTTTCAGAACTATCGTATAGATAAATATAGAATATAATATAGACTTTTTGAGTGATATTATATCCAATTTAGATAAACGGTGACTGATAAATTGGTGAATTACGTAATAAAATCCGTGTACTTGGTCTGAAGCATGGGGTGAACAACTTATGTCAAACACGTGTTCAGATACGCCCACACCGTTATGTGACGCATTGAAAGACATTGAAAGACGACGACATTGTTTGCGTCCCATTACAAAAAATACGAGAAGAAAACGAGACGTTTCTTCCTAAAACGCAAATAACTTTCTTTTTCTATCTGGAATCGTGTAACAGTCGTTACACTGAGCGACACCGTGGCTCACCCTCTCTTGTATTAAAAGATAGCATATTGAGCTTTCTTCATACTGAAAACGTGAACGAACACCGAGAGTAATGTGTTTCGCGTCATCACGGCACCGAGTAATCCTTTGTCGGCTTGGCACGCGATGTCGACACTAGACACGCACCAAAGGTCAAATCGACCGGAGTGCCTGAAGATGTTATAAATCAATGGGTCCATTTCCTATTCTTTCAATCACGAATTCATCTAAAAAACGAAACATTCACATCGACATGGGTTCTTATGAATTCTTCTGGAGATGCGTTGATACAGTTATTTATTTGATCATTCAACAACGACCACGTTTATATGCGACTATCTTCGGTATTTTAGCTTAGAGCGGGGTAACAATACGGAACCGTGCCAAATGGTATGACAGAGAGTTGCAGAAATTCGAATACAATGAACCTGCTAAGGACAAATGAAGAGTCAGAATCTGACAATTAAAGATACGTGAACTAACGTCATTATTAATATCCAAATATATCGGGATCTATCTTTATTAATACAATGAGATATTTAGATATATCTTTACTAATACAGTGAGCTATTTAGATCTATCTTTATTATTACAATGATATATTTAGATCTATCTTTATTAATACAATGAGATATTTAGATCTATCTTTCATAAGCGGCGATATCTAGTTCTATCTTTGATACAATTAGATATCTAGTTTTATGCGTTGATACCGATATTAATTCAAGTGTAATTAATAATGGACAGACGGCGGCTTACTTCCCAGTAGCAAGAGGTCCAAGCCACGGGTGTTCGCCTTCTCCCTACTTGTCTATCTCGGTAGCCGAAATATTAGCCATAAAAATACGCAGTGACCCTGATATTATTGGCTATAAATAGAGGAATCAGGAATTTAAACTTGTGCAATACGCAGATGATATGGGTTTATTCCTGAAGTATTCTGAACATATGCTCAGAAAATACGGGCAAGCTACCATAACCTCGTACCCGAGTCACAATATGCCTTATTACCTTTCAACTTAGTGCAAATCCCGGAGAATTTATCGCGAAAAACTATAGCGGGGTGAAAAACAAAGCAAACTGCGCTAAGTTTGTGGCAGCGCAGAAATCTGTCCCTTTTCGTTAGAACTGTTATAGCACAATCGGTGGTCATTCCTAAGTTAGACTACTTAATGTCTGTGTTACGAAGCCCGGAGCCTTTCCTTTTCAGGCACATAGCAAGAGGCATTTTTAATTTCATGTGCGTGTGAAAGATGTAGTGAACCGCCCCTTTTACCAACATATTAAAGGTAGTTTTTCTGTTTATGTCATCAATTCATGGTGTGAGTTAAACGTTCATGAGGTATCTACCAAAACAGACGTTTTAGAGGTAGTAATATGGTTCAATTCGTCATTTAGGATCAATGGTAAACTGATCGCTCTAGAAAACTGGATAACAGTGAAAATAATTTATATAAAAGATTTAGTTGGTGCACTACTGCCTTATGATGACCTTTGTGCAAAGTACAAAAAAAACCTATATAAAAAATATATGGCATTACTGTGGCGTGGTTCACCGTCAGAACAGGAGAATTGGAAAAAAAATTATATAACGCGGACAATCCTGATGTAAATACCGATAGTTGTCCTCATGTGGCGTACAATCAAGCCATCAATGTAAGTAAATATGTATATGGCAAGTTAATGACAGGATATTTCTTGGATCCAGTGAGTGCCTTTGAGAAATGGCAACGTGATTTATCCGGGAGTTTAACATTAACTGAGTTTGTGTCATAGTTTAGACGTCTATACTACGTTGTTTGAAGTATCGAAAGATCCGTCTACTTCATCGTATTAGATTTACTAATACAAAATTGTAAAAAAAGCTGAAAGATTCCGATTTCGATAGTATTAGGCATGTCTTTGGTGAATGCGAAGTAAGTAAGTCATTCTGGACGAAATCGTTAAGCTGGAATGAGCATAAAACCAAATCAATTGAACCAAACCAAGCCAATTGAATAAGATCATAAAAAAATATTTTTTGGCGGTTATGAACCACCGCTAGATAACATACCGCAAAGGCAGACACTTTATTTACACAAGTAAACGCCATAATACAGTCCCCACTTTTGCAGCTTTTGACGCTGTGTTCCAAAACATATCAGAAATATATAGTTGTTTGGTTTTATCTTCACTAACGATAATATGAAATTTATATTTATTAATAAGGTATCTAGTTCCACCTTTAATGAAAACAGATCGTTGAATACGTCTTTAATAAGATCTATATATTTGTCTTGGAAGAAAAGTGTACGGACAATATCTTTTCTTAACCGTTCTATCTATATTCTAAGATATAATCGGCGACTATTTCTGTATTAAGCGCTTGCACTACCCGATTTATCTTTAATAACTAAAAGTAATGTGATTAACAAGCAATCTACTTCAGGGTATTTGCCTGTAAGAACCAGAAACCGACCCGGGGCCGGCGCGATAGCTCAGGGGGCTAGAGCGCTGGCATTGAGTGCTCTGGCCACCTAACGGCCGGTGGATCGTTGGTTCGCGCCCCGCTGTGGCCATGTCGATGTGGTCGCGGGATAAAGATCCCATGTCTTTCTTCGTAAAGAGTAGGGGGTTACGCCCGGGGACATGACTCCACTCTCCCTTCCTTTTCGAATTGACGCGATATGACCAAGAGCGGTTAAAGCGTCCTGGATAACCAACCAACCAAACAGAAACCGACCCAGCCTATAGCGCACTGTCTACGTTGCAGATCAGCAGCTCGTGTCTTCGCTCGCCCCATTAGGTACACTTGGGCGTGTTTTTCATCAGACAATGTCAATGTCCCCGGAGGTTGCTTGGTCCAGTTTAACCTTCATGTTCCCAAAAGTGGCATAAAACGACATTTTATTTCAGTTCAGTTCAATATCCAGACTATGGGTTCGTCCTTTTAATAAACGGAGATCAAGGGATCATTTAGGCGGTGTGTGTATGGTACAATATCCGCATAATCAGAATTGGTTTTAGTAAGATCCGGTCATGGCTCCTCTCGCTTAGCAATTTAGGCGTGACTGTTATTGATAGAGTTGTGCCAGTTTTACTGATTTCGTGGCTGAAGTTGAGGCAATCGCGTGAAAGTCCCCCAAGCTGAAACCCCCTGTTGTGAATAATGAAGGCCCGTTTTGCCCGAAGGAATTAAGGGCTCTGTTCAAACTGCCGAGTAATTTAGCCGAGAAAGAGTTCGAAGTCGTGGAACTACTCTCGTGGAGAAAAATGAAACTATGGTACGGCCAATGGAAATTTATTTTATTTCTAAGATTAAAAAAAACAGTGCCGACTAAAGGAGAGATAGCAGCTAATTTTGGTAAAATGGTAGGGACGATTTCCCGGCACAGGACGCTGGAAGTGAGGTAGATGGAAGGTCATTTCGCTTGGTGAATATGCGCACGAGACGAGGGGTCAAAAATGTTGATTAAATAAAAGCGATTGAAAATCAGGCTGCGTGGGTTGGAGAAGTCCACGAAGGGTTCTGATACATCCTTCCGCTTTACGGTGTGATGCATACATAGGGCAGATCTAGTGGGGGGGGGGTGGTTATGGGGATTGCACCCCCCCTCCCTTGGGAACGTGAGCATACACTGCAAAAGTCGGGCTTTCCCGCGAAATACACTGGAAGAAGATATTTTGTAGATGCAACCCAGAGGCGGATCAAAGGGGGAGGGCTGTTTAAGGAGATGTTAAGGACAGTTAAAGTCGAAAATTGCACCCCCCCACCCCCCAAGGAAAGTTAAATGTGTTAAGGGCATCCTTGCTGGGAACATCGGTAGGATGATTGAAGGTTGGGGTAGGAGGCGGGGGTAGGAATATCGGACGAGGGGGTAGGAGAATAGTAGGCGGGGCAGGGGGATAGGAGGCGGTGGTAAGAGGATAGGAGGCGGTGGTAAGAGGATAGGAGGCGGTGGTAAGAGGATAGGAGGAGGGGGTGGGAGGATAGGAGGCGATAGTAGAAGGATAGGAGGGGGGGTAGGAGGATAGGAGGCGGAGGTAGGAGGATAGGAGGCGGAGGTAGGAGGATAGGAGGCGGTGGTAAGAGGATAGGAGGAGGGGGTGGGAGGATAGGAGGCGGTACTGGAGGATAGGAGGCGGTAGTAGAAGGATAGGAGGGGGGATAGGAGGCGGGGTAGGAGGATAGGAGGCGGAGGTAGGAGGATAGGAGGCGGTGGTAAGAGGATAGGAGGAGGGGGTGGGAGGATAGGAGGCGGTACTGGAGGATAGGAGGCGATAGTAGAAGGATAGGAGGGGGGGTAGGAGGATAGGAGGCGGAGGTAGGAGGATAGGAGGCGGTGGTAAGAGGATAGGAGGAGGGGGTGGGAGGATAGGAGGCGGTAGTAGAAGGATAGGAGGGGGGATAGGAGGCGGGGTAGGAGGATAGGAGGCGGAGGTAGGAGGATAGGAGGCGGTGGTAAGAGGATAGGAGGAGGGGGTGGGAGGATAGGAGGCGGGGTAGGAGGATAGGAGGCGGAGGTAGGAGGATAGGAGGCGGTGGTAAGAGGATAGGAGGAGGGGGTGGGAGGATAGGAGGCGGGGTAGGAGGATAGGAGGCGGTAGTAGAAGGATAGGAGGGGGGATAGGAGGCGGGGTAGGAGGATAGGAGGCGGAGGTAGGAGGATAGGTGGCGGTGGTAAGAGGATAGGAGGCGGTGGTAAGAGGATAGGAGGCGGTGGTAAGAGGATAGGAGGAGGGGGTGGGAGGATAGGAGGCGGTACTGGAGGATAGGAGGCGGTAGTAGAAGGATAGCAGAGGGGATAGGAGGCGGGGTAGGAGGATAGGAGGCGGAGGTAGGAGGATAGGAGGCGGTGGTAAGAGGATAGGAGGAGGGGGTGGGATGATAGGAGGCGGTACTGGAGGATAGGAGGCGGTAGTAGAAGGATAGGAGAGGGGATAGGAGGCGGGGTAGGAGGATAGGAGGCGGTAGTAGAAGGATAGGAGGGGGGATAGGAGGATAGGAGGCGGAGGTAGGAGGATAGGAGGCGGTGGTAAGAGGATAGGAGGAGGGGGTGGGAGGATAGGAGGCGGTACTGGAGGATAGGAGGCGGTAGTAGAAGGATAGGAGAGGGGATAGGAGGCGGGGTAGGAGGATAGGAGGCGGAGGTAGGAGGATAGGAGGCGGTGGTAAGAGGATAGGAGGAGGGGGTGGGAGGATAGGAGGCGGTACTGGAGGATAGGAGGCGGTAGTAGAAGGATAGGAGGGGGGATAGGAGGCGGGGTAGGAGGATAGGAGGCGGTGGTAGGAGGAGAGGAGGCGGTGGTAGAAGGATAGGAGGGGGGGTAGGAGGATAGGAGGCGGGGTAGGAGGATAGGAGGCGGGGGTAGGAGGATAGAAGGCGGGGTAGGAGGATAGGGGGCGGGGGTAGGAGGATAATAGCAGAGGGTAGGTGGATAGGAGGCGGGGGTAGGAGGATAGGAGGCGGAGGTAGGAGGATAGGAGGGGGGGTAGGAGGATAGGAGGCGGGGTAGGAGGATAAGAGGCGGTGGTAGGAGGATAGGAGGGGGGGTAGGAGGATAGGAGGCGGGGTAGGAGGATAGGGGGCGGGGGTAGGAGGATAATAGCAGAGGGTAGGTGGATAGGAGGCGGGGGTAGGAGGATAGGAGGCGGTGGTAAGAGGATAGGAGGCGGTGGTAAGAGGATAGGAGGCGGAGGTAGGAGGATAGGAGGCGGTGGTGGAAGGATAGGAGGCGGTAGTAAGAGGATAGGAGGCGG